>CAWUFW010020856.1:0-138552 GCA_963921515.1 Calotriton arnoldi
ACGTCTTCAGAAATTTTTTTCTTCAGTTGTTAGCATTGACACCTTAATTTGTTTACAGTCTCTTAAGGTGGATTTAAATCACTCTTTTCTTCTTGCTCATTGTCAGTGCTGTTTCTTTCTTTGTTTAAATCTTCTTCTTCAATTTCTTCCAACACTATGTAAATCAGTCTGGTGACTTGAACTTTTTGTTTGGTTTTCTCACTCTCTTTGGCTCGCAGCACTGACTTCAGTCATCCAACTCTCCTTGTTCTATTTCACCTGAGACTTCCTTTATCTGTTCTGGCCTGCTCTCTCGGGTCTTCCCTTCACCACCCTGTATTTCAGTCTCTTTAACTCCACTTGGCCAATGGTCATCTGTCTATGCCCTTTTTGGTTTGTACGTCTCTCTTCTTCCTTGTTCAATTCGTACCTTCTCGTTTTCTTTGCACCTACTTTGAGTTTGCTTTCTTCTTCCTCTTCTTTTATTCTTCTGCCATTTCTCTTCACCCATTTCCTTTTCTATCCTTTCCCTCTCTATCGAGGAGTTGTCTCTTCTTCTTGTTCAACAGCAGTTTCTTCCAGTCCCAGTAGCTGGTACCCACTTTACTTGACTTGTGCTAAGCAATTCCTCATCAAGCCGCTCTTCAGAGAGTCCTTCGGTTTATGTTCACCAGTTTCAGAGCCTGTTGCTCTAGCCTCACCAATTTCTTGTCTGCACTTCCAGCCTTCTGATTCAGAGCTCGGATCTTGAGATCTCCAGATGCCGCTCTACTGCGTGGTTCAAGTGGGGATTTGGGACTCCGCTGAGGCGTGGCTGGCATGGATCCAATTTCGGCAAGCCAGCACTCTTTACTGCTGTAGTCGCCACCAATATGACCCGGTGGGAGTCCTTCCCAGCGGAGCTCTAGGCAGGTTTTCTTCTATGCCTTTTCACACTTGAACCCACTCAACCAGGGCTCAGATCACCTCTAGAGTAGCGCCGAGCTCGCACTCTTCCTCCTCCCTCAGGCACCGTCATTGGTTCGACTCAACATCACTTCCATCACATTGCATCCAAAATTGGGGAATCACATTCGTGTTAGTATTTTTACCAACCTGGTCTCCTCCGTGGAACCCTGCATCCGCACTGTATCTTTGAGCATTTACATTATGTGGCAACGGTGGTTGCGGGACCTGATACTGGGTAGTAACTACCTGCTGCGGGTGTCTGTTGCACACCTACCTCACTCTGCACCTGTGGGGTTAAAATTTGATTTCCTCCATTAGTCCTCTGCACTGATCTACACTCATACTTCCAGTGTCCATATCTTTCGGCACCCATGATAAGGAATTTTCTTTTTCGCCTCTTCTCTGCTCATTTGTCCTCTACCTCTACCTCCACTGGGTCTTTGAGCATTCTGACTAACTCTTCCCATTTGGTTTATAGACTGAGAATTCAACTGAGTTTCTTGCTGCTCTGCTACCTTTACTTGTGCCCACATCATCTTTTTCTTTAATTTGCGATGTCGAGACTCAATGTCATCGCTGCAGTATTTGCATACCTCAAAATCTCATCAATCGTTTTGGCCTGCCAACACAACATGTGTTGCTGTATCATCTGACTAATCTCAGGTCTTAATCCATACACAAACCATACACAAAATGACCCATGTCTTTGTTTCCAATATTCTCAAAACCACTATACTGCTTAAAAACTTGTAATAACCTCTCATAATATGCATGCACAGATTCTTTCGGCTCTTGGGTGTTCTATCAATTTTTGCCCAATCGGTTTCCTTAGGGGAAATTTTGCTTTTCAAGAATGTTATCACCTGATGGTACTTTTTCATCACCTCATCAGAAGGTGCTCCTGTTTTGGTATCCCTAGGATATTTATCTGTTGGCCAATCAACTGTAATCTTACATTCAGTCCATAAATCTGCAGGAACAACAATTTCAAATAATCCATCTAAATCCTTTAACAATACTTTCGAGACTTTCACGAACCTCTCAACTTGTTTGTACCATTCCACTGGCTTTTCTCTCAACCTGGGAAACTCATTGGTAGAAGACAATATATCCTGTCTAGACCACGGAACATGCACATAACCTCCTCCTGGAACTTCTCTCATGGGACATTCCAGAGCTACATTTTCTATTTCTCTTACTGGACGTAAATGTATTTCTTTAGCAGCCAATGCTTCTTTCTTCCTCATCTATCTACCCTTCCATCTTTCCATCATCTCCCCATTTTCTCAAAACAACCATTAACTCTTTTATCTGCAATCGTCTACCAGACGTATTCATATTTTCTATATCCTTTTCAGTAAAATTCACTCTATATGTCTTCTGCAACACCTTTGATCTTCCTATGTCTATTCCTAACTCCTCTGCAGCTTCCATTAACCTTTCATGTAGATTTTTCGCTTTCCAAGTAATACTCTTACACAGATACATCAATTCATCATCTTGATAAGTCTTTAGCCTGTCTGGACTTATGGTCCCAATGATCATTTCTTCCAGATCTACTCTCAACTTACATACATCTATAGGCTGTGGCTGTGTTTTTCTCCTTTGTAACCCTTTCACCCAATCATCTAATTCTTCAGTAGTTGGACCTATTGAAACTTCACTTCTGGGGATCTCTTCCAACTCTATTCTTTTGGGCTGTAACTGCATTATCTCCCTAGGTGTTTCCAATTATTGTTAGATAAGTCGGATGTGTTGACCTAGTAACTGTAGTGGGCTGTTCACTTTGGACACTTACAGCGTTAATTCTACTACTAGCTGATGTTATAGCAAATTTAATGGGACAGTCAAGGAAGATTCATGGATAAGTCTATTTTCGAATACAGGTATTGCTGGACCAATAGTTACTGGCACAGTTATTACGTCTATTTTCATATTCATCTGATTCAATTTTTCAACTAATTCTTTGGTTTGTATAGCAAATTCTGCTTCTCCTTCCTGCTCTACATCGCTTACAGTTGGAACTGGTGTCGTTTGAGGTGTCATTGGTGTTTCCATTGACGGTGCATTTGGTGTCACCATCGCAGAATTCTCCTGATAAGTTGGTGGTCGTTTAACTAATATATCATCCAGCAGCTCATCATCAGATTCATTCGGGTTATATCCATAACCAAATTGCTCTAAATGTCTCCTTTTCTCCTTACATTTGCTTCCTGCAGTCTCTCCTACCATTAAAACTGGATACAATCCTTCAGTTATCTCTCCATTTCTCCATCTCTTCATTCTGTCTTCATGTCTTTCATCATGAAATCTTCCAAACATAAATCTATGAACTCTACCACCTCTATGTCTTTCTCTTTCATACATTTCATCTTCCCATTCTACTAATGCTTCAAACTGTGTAGGTCTAGGTCTTGGGTCTAATGCCATCATCTTTTCTCTCAAATTACGCAATACTGCCAAATTGAAAGAACCATGCTCTGGAAAAGCTAGCACACCATCATTCTTCGTATATCCTACCCAATTTTCTAGCCAAATACATGTGCGATAACCATATTTTAACATCATATAAGGCGCTGGTGTCTTTGGTGGAGGGATAAGACTCCTTCTCTCGTTATTACTGGTTTGTCCTTTTTAAAGAATCTTTTAATTTTGCCAAACAAAGTCAACTTCTCCTGTTTTGGTTGTTCAAAATACATTTTTGTTACTTGTCAACAGCTTTTACTCGATCCAAATCCTTTGTCAATACAATCCACTATAATTCACCAATCAAACTCCTTTGCTTCCCTAAACACCTGACCAATGTCAGTGCAACACACTCTAGCTCTTCCAATCGAAGCTTTCTATGTCTCCACTATCCTGTCCAATACCAGCGCGTCTCATACCAACCAGCCACATCTGAGCTTACTCTGTCTTTACAGTCTGACCAATGCCAGCACGGCTTTTTGTGACGTCCAGCCTCTCCTCCTGCTGCTGACCCTCCCTTTACAAAAATTATACGGCACTTTTCTAAGTCCTTTTTCTTTACAATAACTTATTAGTCACAACATAAAACAATACCACACTGTCTGTTTACTAAATAAAGAGATAGTTTTTCACTCTCAAGAACGTTCCTTTCAATACGGGCAAGTATAACAATTCCGCTATCCTTCCCTTCATCCAAGCTAGGAGAGGACCTGTTACTTCTTTAGGGATAAGGCCAAAATTTCACAAGAGGACCTTTTGTTGAAAAGGAGGTCTCGCTACTCTTCCGGGGATAAGGCCAAAGTTTCACAGGTGGACCCTTCGCTATCCCACTCTTTTTCTACATACACGCTAAATAGTCCCTAAAATAACACATTACGTGTTAGCACTAATTTAAACAGACAATGCACCTATTCCCGTGTGATTTCACTTCTCACACTTTTCTTCTGCCTTATGTCAGGCTAAACTTTTACTTTGCCTGCTTCCCAGATACCCTTCTGTACCTGTGTTCCAAAGACTACATAGAAACACGATACTAACTCACTTTACATAGAATGTTAAACATTTAATCAATAATCAATAAATCACCAAACTAATCAATAATAACCATCACTCATCTACCAGAAAAACTGGTACAGCGCAACCCCTAATTCATGAACCAGGGACCAAGGGAATTCTCATCACACATAAATTGCTTTACCAAACAACGGGGCCCTTCACACATTACCCATAAATGATCCCTGAGGACAGGCGCTGGATTTGGGGGTTTAATTTGTTAGTTTTATTAAGTACTACGCTTCCACATTCATAACATTTATGTATATTCCTAACTGCTCCGTATTCTCAACTGCACTTTCTTCCTTTGGTCGGCGGACCATTAGTTGAGGAGTTGATGGTGACTATGATTAACTAAGCAGTTTAATATTTTTAACCTACATCTAACCACAGAGTCATTTCTTCAGTTAATGATTTTATCTTATTAAATGCTCCTCATTCAGATTGTCAGTGCACACACAAGATTACATATTAGCGAGACAAATTATCAAGCAATGTAATCAAAATGAATCATCGGTGCATCGACGCCAAAGCATGCATATAGGAATGTGGAAGAGAAGGCTGTACATCATAAATACTTGCAGAAATATATTGCAAAAATTAAAGCAATCATGAGGTGATACCCACCAAAGAATCAGGAAAACCACTTCCTTGGCCTTGAGGTTGTGGCAAGAGGTCCCCAGGAGATAGGCTCAGAGGGACATAGTTAACAGGATAGATATAGCCAAGGTTTACCATAGACTAACAACTAAAATTAATCTCCCTAATCAATCTACCGCTGATCTAGTTCTCCTCAGGACGCAGCCTCCCTCCCAAGCACTCCCCCGCAGCGCTCTCGTGCACTAAAGCGTTCTCCTGGCTTAGTGCTGGTCTGCTCTCTCTGTCTTGGTGCAGCTTCTCTGTGCGTTCTGATCGTCTCTTCTCTCTGATCTACCACACCAGACTGCACTGCTATACCAGACCGCACTGCCTTGCCACACCCCAATTGGGATATCAATTATACCCTCATGACTAACTTACTATCTTACAATGTTGCAGTATCAGTAGAAACTCGGTCTGTGATTGGTTGTCATAAATCATACTAGGGTCGCCTAATCCTGTTCTCCTCACAAATCCATCCCATACCGGTTTCTAACAAAGGAAGGATTTAAGACCAATACATTCGTGATACCACTAACATCCAGAAGTTGTACGTTATTTGCAACAATTGTACATTATGATATCCCGCTTCACATTCAAATTGCACGTAGTGATGGCTGCTTCAGTCGGCTCGCCGCGTCTTGGCACATAAATCAGCCAGGACACAGGTCAACATGGCCTTCACACGGATTACATCAGCTGGTACACTCTGCAGTCTGCAAGCAGGCAACCACATCTGGGCGCATGCGCTGTCACATTACCGACCAAAAACAACCACATGCTGGTTCAAACAAGAGGCCATTTTCATGCAGGCCCAATCTCGCACTTCAGCAAATAAGCACAAAAGAATATTAATCCATGAAATAAAACCCATTATGTTTATCTCCCACCATGCTAATTACTCTGTGTTAATTAAATACTAGCAAAGCTATTCATTTAAAAGCAACCTTTTCGTTATTTGTTGCACAACATGCAAAATGTGCAATGTACAACATAGCATAAAACATGCCATTAATCTGCTTTTCAAAACCGCAAACGGTTAATACGTCCTCATGCCAACATGGCTGGTAGTATTATGTAAATGCGTTTGCCCCTCGTGTAAATGTGTGATGTTTTATATATATACCAAGCTGTATTGAAGAATGAGTGGTTGTATAAGTATCTGGATGGAGGATTTAGTAGGTGTGTAACTGACTGTTTAAGTGAGTGATTAAATGTCTCTTACTGAATACATGGGTTAGTGACTAAACTGTGTGAATGTCTGTATGAGTCTGTTTGTTGTTGTTTAACCTGCTGCATCGGTTGGTCAGTAGCTACATGAGTGTCTATATCGGTTATTGATTAGTTGCCTGAGTATTTGTATGGGAGACTGAGTGTGTGTGTGGTTGGGTGGGGGTGTGTGACTCTGTGCATAGATGTTTGAGTGGTTGATTCACTGGATGTATGAGTTTAACAGTGCATGTGGAAACAGTTGTATGGGTGAGTGAGTGTGTGTATGCATGTGTTGGTGAGTGAATGGATGTGTTAGTGGTAGATGTCCAACTAAGAGACTAGACTTAATCCCTCTACTGCATCTTTAAAAAAGAAGTGAAATCGCTTCTCATGGCTAAATTCACTTGAGCATGGACTACTGTCACTATGTCTACATGGAACTTTATAGTGCTGACTGTCCATCTATGTATCCAAGTTATTATATCTATATTATGCCGGATATTTATAGAACGTTTGTACTTACTATAGGGTGTGTTCACTATCTTTGATCAGCATGGATCGTTATGTTTTTTACCTTGTACCTATGCATCTAAGACACTTACCTGTAAAGCGCTCTGATACCCGCAAGGGTCTTGTTCGCGCTCTATAAAACTTTCAAAATAAAATAAAATAAATAAATAAGTACAAAAGTTAAAGGCAGTGTATGTGAGAGTTGGTGTATAAAAATAACTATACGTGAGAGTGAATGATTATATATATATATATAGATAGATAGATAGATAGATAGATAGATTTATTACATAGTGTAGTTATAGTTAGGATTCCAGGTAAAGGATTTCCACTCACTTGTGATTGATAAAAAGGTTGCCCCATTTGATGAATCTGCAAAACATTTTCCAGACTTATTGTTTTTTCTACATAGGCAGAGGATGAAAAGTTTTGTGGTGTTTGGTCAAGAGGGTTCAAAGATGAAACGAGGTCCCAAAACGCATTTTTCCACCAATGCGTTTTCCATAGACTTTTGAATCTCGCGTACTGCGAAAACGACTGAGCATATTTACATGAAATTTGCCAGGATTACACTTTATGGGGCACATATGATCCTCTTAGCTAGTACAGGTAAGTAGGGTAAATATTTTTAAGTGATAAAGCTTTTAAACGTAGTGGTATCTATTGTTGTGGTATTTTTGTGAAATGTCATGATATTTTGAGGTATTTTGCTGAAGTACTGCAGTACATAGCAATCACAAGTCTTTATGTGATTGGCTAATGACTACTTGTCCAGAAGCTAAAGGCAACCATATTGTTTTTAGGTACACTTTGGCTTTGTTCTCTGTTTTGCACTTAGATATAGGTAAGTTTTAAGTTTGATTTTTTCCCCTACCTAATTCCACTTTATTAGATGGTAGTAGGTAGGGAAAAATATTTATAAGTTCTTATATATTTAAAAAAAGATGTATGGAGTACCGTGATACTGCCTCTGGAATATGGATGTACCGAAAATAAATTAAACTAAATAAATAAATATGTTGAAAAATTAAAAATACACTTACTGCTCTATATTTTACAAATATAGTGTAACACAGGGTATTTTCTATTTTTAACATATTTAAATCTTTACATATAGAGGCTGATTACAGTGCAGTCAGAAAAGGCTCCTTTCCGACCGCATCGTTATATGCCGGTCGGATTCCTTTCCGACCGCCTCATTACAGTAGAGGGGGACGGAATCTGACCGGTCATTCTGGCTGGCTTCCAACGGGCTTGGAGAGCCCGTTGGCCAGTCGGAATGCAGCCAGTAATCCCTAGGGCGGCTCTTTCCGCCCTAGGGATTACAAAGTCGGGTTTCGGCAGCCTTTCCACGCAGGTCTTTCCGACACAGAAAGCCTGTCCGAACTTGCATATGGGGACCCCCAGCAGGGCCCCCTTTGGTGCACGGCCTCCGGTTGGAGGCCGAGAGGGCACCTATGGTGCCCACCTATTGATCCCTGCACCCCATGGCAGGCACCTTGAGGTGCCTGCCACGGGGTGCAGGGATGAACTGCACCTCCCATTTTTCAATGGCAAGTTTACAGCCGGAATGCATGCTCCAATTGTAAAATGTACGAATGCGACCGAACAGTGTTCGGTCGCATCCTAATGGGACCGACCAACCGGGTGTCGGTCGGTCCCATGACCGAGACGATGTCAGGCGGAGGAAACTCCGCCTGACATTGTAATCAGCCGCTAAGTCTGTGCAGTAACACAGTAATACCTACAAATGACTGCGCTACTTAGAAAAATGTAAAAACATGTGTAGTTCTCCCTAAACTGTTGTTAAAATATATAAACTATAATAGCAATGTCTATGCCTATTAACACTTTAATAAAGTGGCAATAGGTAAAGAACAACAACAAAATCCTGATACTTACAGATATCTACGACCCTAACCCAGAACGCAGCGAAGCACAGAACACAGTCAAACTGTGCTGAAAATTACATGGCTGAGTTTTGCATTTGGTAAACACAGCTATTAGCCAATCCCATACTTCTTTTTCATGTGCAAGTACTGCGGTAAACCACAAACTTACCACAGTATATCGTGGCACAATATATAGCTATTTTTAAACCGTAAAACTTTAACACTATATACACTATTCAAACATGCTACCAAAAATTTCCATTTACGCCTAATATTGTATTTCCTGCAACATTCCATCTACATATGTTCACGCACTTTGATGCTACATCTATTTCAATTACCACACTCTGGCAACTCCACTCTATACCACTGCACTGCACACCATTCTACTCTACGCTATTACACTCTACACCACTCTACTCTATGTCACTCCACTATACGCCACTCAATTCTACACTAATCCACTGTATGCTAATCCACTTTACCTCACTCCACTCTACGCCACTCTGCTCTACACCACCACACTGTACGCTAATACACTCCAGACCACCCTATGTTATGGCATTCCATTATACACCACTCCACTCTATGCTACTCCTATGTATGCCACTCCAATGTATGACAATTCACTGCACGCTATTCAATCAATCAATCAAGTAGTATTTTGTATAGCATGGCTAATCACCCCAGGAGGTATCCAGGCACTGTGCTGCAGGTATCCATCAAAGAGCCAGGTCTTGAGTCCCTTCCTGAAGTGGTTTAGTGAGGGAGAAGTGCAGAGGTGGAGGGGGAGGGGGTTCCAGGCTTTGGCGGCGAGGTGGGAGATGGAGCGTCCTCCAGAGTGGCTGTGGCAGATATGTGGTGTCTGAGCGAGGGCAAGGTGTGCAGGGCGGAGGTTTCTGAATGGTTGGTGGAAGATCAGGCGGTGGTTCATGAAGTCTACTCCTTGGCTGTGGAGGGCATTGTATGCGTGGGTCAGGAGCTTGATCTGGCATCTCTTCTGGCCAGGGAGCCAGTGGAGGTCTTTCAGGTGCTGGGTGATGTGTGTCTTATTGGGTAGGTTGAGGATCAGCCTGGCTGCTGCATTCTGGGTTGTATGGAGTCTTTGCAAGAGCTCTGTGGAGGTTCCGGCATAGAGTGCATTACTGTAGTCGAGCCAGCTGGTGATGAGGGCCTGCGTCACCGTTTTCCTTGTGCTGATGGGGAGCCATCTGAAGATTTTGCGGAGCATATGGATTATGTGGAAGCAGGCTGAGGTGACGCGTTGACCTGTCAATTCATGGTGAGTTTGATGCCCAGTATGATGCTGAGGTTGCAGGTGTGGTCTTTCGGCGTGGGGGTAGGTCCGAGCTGAGGGATGAGCCTTGGGGTACTCCGCAGATTGTGTGCTTGTGTTGTGAGTTGAAGGGAGGGAGGCGGACTGTCTGGTGCGTCCTGTGAGGAAAGAAGCCATAAATCTGACCACATCATCTGTGATTCCAATCTGGCATAGGCGATCGTTGAGGGTGTGCTGGGAGATGGTGTTGAAAGCTGCAGAGAGATCAATGAGGATAAGGGCGGCTGATTCTCCTTGTTGAGCAGGGCTCAGATGTTGTCTGTTGCTGCGATCAGGGCTGTCTCGATGCTGTGGTTGGCCCTGAAACCTGATTGGGATGGGCCCAGCAGTATGTTTCTTTCCAGATGATCGGTTAGTTGGAAGTTGATGGCCTTCTCCAGGACTTAAGAGGGGAACGGAAGGAAGGAGATGGGACGGTAGTTCCAGAACTCTCTGGGGTCTGCTGAAGGTTTCTTGAGGAGGGGTCTAACCTCTGCGATCTTCCATGCATAGGGAACAGTGGCTGTGGTTATGGAGGCATTGAGGATGGTGGTGAGCTGGTGGCTGATTTTGTTGCTTCTAAGGCTGAAGAGATGGTGGGGGAATGGGTCTGTGGGTGCTCCTGAGTGGATGGCGTTCATCAGGGCAGTGGTTGTTGGTGAGCTGAGTTGTTCCCATCCAGTGAGCGGATGGTTGGTGGTTGTGGTTGATGGGTTGCAAAAGAGGTCGGAGGGTTGAGGATCTAAGTTTCTTGAGATGGTTTCTATCTTGTGGAAGTGGTCGGCGAGGGAGTAGCAGAGTTCCTGTGAGGAAGGGATGGAGTTTTCTGTGGCTGACGGGCAGGCAAACCTTCTGACGATGGTGAAGAGCTCCTTGGTTTGGTTGGTGCTGGTTTTGATCCGGTGTGTCAGGGCTTCCTTTTTTACTTTGAGCTGGCAGTGGTAGTCGTTGAAGGCTGATTTATAGGCGGCTCAGTCAGTGTTGTTCTTGCTGTTCTGCCACCTTCTTTCCTGTTGTTTACACTTGTGTTTTGCTGCACTGAGTTCTGGCATATACCAGCTGGCTCGTTTAGTGGGTTTGTGCGATTTGGCTGATTTGGTGGGGGTGACTCGGTTGGCAGTGCTGGTGATCCAGGCATTGAAATTCTCTATTGTCTGGTCCATGTCTGTGATGATGTTGGGCTGAGCCCTGCTAAGGGCCCTGGTCCATTGCTGCTGACTTACCTTGGTCCAGCTGAGGTAGAGAACGCTCTGTCATTTGGAGGTGGTGCACGGTGGACCGGTAAGGGTGAAGTGTATGATGGAGTGGTCTGTCAAGGTGGTTTATGAGGTGTGACTGTATCTGAGTATGAAGATGGGGTCTAGTCTTTGTCCTGCTCTGTGGGTGGGGTTGGTGACAATCTGCTTGAGGCCAATGTTGTTTTTCTTTCCAGGAGGTCGGTGATATTGGTGTTGGTGTGGATGTCCAGGTGGAAGTTGAGGTCTCCCAAGAAGACACAGGGGCATATTCTCAAGGACTCATCGCCGATTTAGCGGCACTTTAGTGCCGCAAAAGTGGCGCTAGATTTATCGCCCTATTCCCAAGCTGGTGCAAACTGCAGATATCGCCAGTTTACCAGCGATAGCTGCCGCAAAAAACATCGCCACGGATGAGTGCGACAACTAACGCTAATGATATGCAGAATAGGCGTTCCCGTGCAAAAACACACGAAAACACCACTTCGCGAGATTCTCAACGACCAGTCAGATCTGCGATGTGAACCAAGAACAGGCGATAAGGCGCGTTAGCAGCAGGGATTTAACACCTGCCTTTTACTGGTGTTAAGCAGGACGACCAACTGCAGTAGAAAGGGAGCCCAGCCCAGAGCCACATCTGAAGCCCAACAGATGCCATGGAGACACTGTTCATGCAGCTCAGAGACCAAGAGGGCCACAACACCCACCGCCACCACCCCCAGGCCCCCCGGACCATCCCCCCGGATTACCACCAGGCAGTGCAGGACAGCGGACGACCCTAAAACGCACCAGCCCCAGAGACTCAACGCCAGAGGAAGCCATTGGCCAACACAGGCTCAAAAGGACAACCATCCTCCGCATCCTGACCCACATTGCCCACAGGCTGACGGTACCAACACAGCGGACAACCTACATCCCCCCGCAGACAAAGCTGCTGGCTGTGCTGCACCTGTTGGCCCCTGGTACCTTCCAACCAACAACTGCCCGAGTCGAAGGAGTCACACAGCCAGCCCCATCAAATTCCCTCACACATGTCATGGATGCATGTCCACAAAAGCAACGGCGGGCCCCTGTATCCGCACCACACGATAGTTCCAATTCGTAGTGTACCTGCGCAGCCAAACCCAACGCCAGCCGTGCTAGACACCTCCGTGCCCCAGACCCAAGATCGTAGTAACCGAAATGTGGGTGCGCCAGGTCATGAAGTCCAGTAGTCAACAGTAGTGTAAAAACAGAACTTTATTACAAATACATAAATCAACAAAACGAAAAGCTCAGCCAACGCGTTCCATTCCCAACGGGGAGCTTCAACAGGGCAACGTGTCTTCAGAAACCTGTGGGAGAAATGGTGACAATGGTCAAACTTCCGTATAGTCACATGCCTAATCTGGTACAGTGTACTGCACTTGGACAAACCGGAATGCTCACAGCCCTGATAAACCATGCATGAGAAGACCGTAACAGAACTACATGTGGCCGTAACCGTCGTAGGAATGAAGAGGAAGGTAACGACCACATGAACTGCTGTTACGGTCACATCAGGCAGGACTCATCATACTTGAAAGCATCATGGTGTGTGTCAGCTCGATACCCCTGCCCCTCACTCCCCCCACACTGCGCAGCAACATCTTGAGACCACGCAAGGGAACTACGCCATAGCTGGTGTCACGCACGTGTTGGGGGCAATTCACAGCACACGTGTATGACTTGTGCCCCCTGCCGACACTGCACACAATCACCGCAACAGCAACCACACGCATGCCATCACTGTGCATTCAAAAGTGGACCACCATGGCCTGTCCACCAATGTCGTCGCAAACTCCCCAGGCAGTGTGCATGATCCCCACATGTCCGCAAGTCCGCCACCAACCAGCGCTTTGAGGATGGCCCCATGGAAATGCACTGCCCATCGGCAAGTACCAACTGAACACACCACACACCTCAACTCCACAATCTCTCAACTCACAATTGTGGGAATGCACACGTCACCAATCCACCACCAAAGTGACTACTGCGTGTGTCTCAGTCTCCGCCACAACCTGCCCATAGGCCTACACACACGTGGCCGACCACCTTCAACGGGCACATTCACACTGGAGACGAGGTGGCTACGTCCCACACCAACTCGCGCACATCACGATCATCGCATGCAAGGTTGTGTCAGCAAGGGCGGTGCCCCCACCCAGCCATGAGTCAGTCGCCGTGACCGGTGGTGCCTGCGCGATCCTGTGTGCCTGATGCACCCCAGCCCTGGTCCCCAGACCGGTCCTCCGCCCAGCAATGACTGGCTGCCCCTGCGCACCCAGGCCTCAATGCTCCCCTGCCGCCACCGGTGTGTCTCCAAGAGAGCCCACCACGTGTCGGTGCATCCTCCTCAGCCGATTGCTGGATTCCGCGCCACAGGCCCCCAGTGCACCCTGCGGCACCGCACCGCGGAGTCATGTGTGTGCTGACTGCTGCTTGCGCGTACACTGCGGTCCAGCAGGGCACACTGTTCAATTTGAGTCTTGATTCACTGGACGCCATATCGAGGCCAACGCATCATCGCAGGCTGCACACCCGCTCAGCTCGTCAGGTGCCACTGACCCTGTGCAATGCAAGTCATTGTCACGTGGCGGTAGGCCCGTGCGGGCCGCCGTGCAGCGGGTGCCACCAACTCAGTGCACCGCCAGTCATCGTCCTGTGGCGGTAGGCCTGTGCTGGCCGCAGAGCAGCGGATGCCACCAACTCAGTGTGCCACAAGTCATGGACCCTTCATGATTGGGTCGCGTGGTGCGGACGCCATCATGTCATCTCCGGCAGTGGGGAATGTGACATGCTAGGCCCCTTTTATTGGCAGGGTCACATGTCCTGTGACGCCTGTGCTGGATGGGTGTGGTGTGGGTGTGAACCAGCCCTCAGGGAGTGGCTGTGGCATGCTGACAACTAGACCAGTGATCAGCAGATCACTACAGGGAAGACCTGGGACATGTAGCTTTGTCGGCCCCCTCTGAGCGTAAGCGGAGTGGACTGGCCTGGTGTATGGCAGGCCATCGTAGGGGTGAGAACAATGAGCCCAGGGCTCTGGGCGTGCTTCAGTTCTGGGCTGGACATGGAAGTAACTGATGCTTGTGTCTCTGTTGCAGTGTCTACGCCACCCGGACCGCAATCGGCAATGTAGCACCCTGTGACTCAAGTCCCACGACATGAGCAACATGGACGTAAGGGGAATCACTGACCCTACATTCATCCATACTCTCATACTTGAATGATCATAGGCATGACACATCTGTGCGATTCTGAATGTTTAATTCACATCCAGTGGAGTGTTGCAGCTGGAGCAGTACAGGGCCATGCAAACCCCACTTCCCTTTATTGGCCCGTGGAAGGCCAGCCAGAGTCCTTTAGGGAATGACAAGTACATCGGAAGAGGAAGAGTTCAGTCCGCAGTCTGATCGCTGTGTCATTGGTAACCAAACAGAAAATGGCAGTCCATGTCGAGGTCCAAGGTGAGTGTCGTAGAGTGTATCGGGGGACAGTGGAAGGTGATGATGCAAAGGGAAGAACCAAGCAGAAACAGGACATATGGCTACTGCCTCCTCCTTACCAGTAAGGTTGATTCACACGCATCTTTGTCCTCTGATGTCACATGTTCCTCACACTTGGGTGGTGGTGAATTGCCTGCCGCACTGTGAGGCACTGACACATCAGGGGCGGAGATGTGGATGTAGAAGCAGCAGCAGCATTCATCTGCGCCAGGCCTTGAGGCAGCAATGCCATGACGATGTGCTGCAGGGCATGGAAGGTCCCAGCTACATCTCGCTGGTGTGCACCCGTCGCAGCCATTCTTTCCGCCGTCATTCGCTCCATGTTCCCCATGAGCCCCCGCATCTGTCCCAACTCCCGGCTGACATCGCTGGAGCCACTCTGACTGGACAGCTGTTCTTGTCTCAGTATCATGACTCCAGCCATGTCAGCCATGGATCATTGGAGAGCATGGAGCGGACTGTGGGTGTCCGTTAGGGACTGTAAGTGGTCCCTGATGGTACTCAGACACCCATGTATGGCATCAAGTTTGGCTGCCATGAGGACGAACCCCACCCGCACCTGATCAGCCATCTTCTCCTGGACCTCTATCACACGGTGTTGGAAGGCCATGTGTTGTTCGTGGGGGTCCTGGGAGTCAGCCGTGGTGGTGGGTGCTTCCTGCTGTGTGGTCTGTGCAGGGGGTGGGGTCTCCTCGATGCAGCTGGGCTGCCCTGCTCCTGGAGGTGAGGTGCCGTAGCTGTCCATGAACACTTGGAGGGCGTCGGTGTCGAAGGTGTGGAGGTCCTCTGCGTCATCAGTGAAGAGCTGTTGGGTCTGCTCTGCAGGAGGTGTTGGTTCTCCCTCTGCAATGTGATGGGGAGATGCAGTTTAACATTATGTTCACATGTATGTTGATGCATTGTTCAAGTTTACATACAAACTGTATGACAATGTACATTGTGACTGTTTGGGAGGAGCTGCCTATTTGATGCGGGACAGTGGACATTTCGACAACATCACGGATGTGTGTTTGTACTTGTACATTATCATCTCACATTTCCCTGCTATGCCAAATGTGATTGACCAGTTTCTACACACAAGCGGCACCAGTTGTGTCCTCTGTTCTGTTGTGAACGTGTTGCAGTTTATACCACATTGTTGTCAATGTTGATGTGCTCTGAATGTTATGTGTGTGTGCTGCATTTTGGGAGAGTCGCCCCTGCAGCTCTGATTTGGCTGGCTCTTATCCCTTTCAGGCAGTGTGCCTTTGACTTCTGTGCTTATACAGTGCTGAGATGTTGCATTCTTAGGTAAATTGGGCTCTTGGTGGGAGTTGGGACTCTGGGGCATGGTTTGTCCGCAGATGTGTTGTTGACATCAGGGGTTGTTTGTGAACGTGGATGTGTCAGAGTGTGACCTGCTCCTTTACGGATGTGGTCCACACTCAACCACCTCAGTGTCGTGGCTTGTGCAACATGTCATGATATATTGACTGCAGCCATGCTATTCGTCATGCAGTGTCACTTGCATTGTCAGTGTGGCTCACAGACACGCCGCTTTGCTGGGTTTGGAACATGTGCATGGGTTGGTTGTGGGATTGGTGATGTGTGGGAAGGGTCCCCTCTGGGCATATAGTCAACAGGGACCTACTTGCTGTTTCTAGGTGTGCTGCAGTGTGCCAAGGGGATCAGAGACATGATCCAGAGTCATTGTGGGTGTGCACTGTGCTATATTTAATTGTGAATGTGTGACATTGTGCCCATCCCCCGCCCCCCGTCCCCCAGTCCCAGGTCGTTACTCACCCTGTTGCTGTTGTGTCAGGTCATGTTGAGCAGTGTCCGGTCCCGCAACTCCTGCCACCGTCTCCCCACTGATGACTGTGGACACCATTTCCTCCATCTCATCTAGCTCCTCCTGTGGCGCTGGACTCCCACCTCCAGTCTGCATTGCTGCCTTCTGGTTGTTGCTGAGTTTCTGCTTGGTCTTGCGCTTCACATCATTCCAGCGCCTCTTGAGCTCTTCCATTGTCCTCCTCAGCACTCCGACTGCATTCACCTTGTCCAGGATGGACTGCCATGTTGCATTTTTTGTTGCCAATGACACAGTGGAGGTGACGAACAGTTGTTGATGGTGTTCTTTCACCTCCATGATCAGGAT
The DNA here is from genome assembly GCA_963921515.1 of Calotriton arnoldi. NCBI lineage: Eukaryota > Metazoa > Chordata > Amphibia > Caudata > Salamandridae > Calotriton > Calotriton arnoldi. Next base: position 16,914 of record CAWUFW010020856.1, read on the forward strand.
CCTGTTTTCCTGTGGACTGAACTGCGTCTTCCTCTTCTTCTTGTCCTTGCCCTTCCCTGTCCCCGAGGTCCCAGGCTGCTCTTCCAGGGGGCTTGTGGGGTTCTGGCCGTCCACTGTACCTGCTCCGGCTGCCTCTATTGTGCTTCGCTGTAGTTTGGTTTTTGTTTGTGTTTTTTTTTCTGCTTTTGTAGTGATTGTTCCCGCCGGACGTGTGTGATTTGGAGGCCTGGCGCTGCTTTTCGCTAACTGTCTTATCGCAGTTGGGCCCATCGCAACTTTTTTCGCGTTCAGGTTTGGATTTTCATTGCCGTCCCGGTAATGTTATTGCGGACATTTGACGCGTTATCGGGAGACTATCGCATGTTACCGCCGTGTTGAAAATACGACGTTAACACAGAGTTATTTTCCCGCGATAGACGGCGATATGAGAACTTGCGTTAACCTATTTTGGCAATGTTTATTGCACGTTCTTGAGAATATCCCCCACAGTGTTTGGATTCGACGGTTAGCATGGTGAAGAATTCAGTGATGGTGTCACTGAGGCTGGTTCATGGTCCTGTTGGTCTGTATGTGAGGGTGCCTTTGATGGTGGTTTTGGCGACGTCGAGCTGGAAATTGAAGTGTTCCATCCTCGGTGTGGTGTCGTGTTGGCGATTTTGCAGGTGATTGCTTCCTTGTGTACAATGATGATGCCCTCATGCCTGTTGGTGCACTCTCTGTGTTTCAACTTGTAGCTCCTGGGAGTTGCTGTGGCGATGTCCGGGGCAGATGTGGGGTGAGGCAGGTCACTGTGATGAAGGTCTTGTTGGGGGCAATGGTGGAGATGGTGTCCCAGGCTTCAGTAGCATGTTTGCAGAGAGATCTGGCATTGATCAAGAGGCAGTTGAGTTGATCCTGTGGAGTGTCAGCATCTGGGGTTGGCGTGGTATTATCTGATGCGGTGATGGGTTGAGGCTGAAATGGCAGGTGAAGGGTCCCGCTGTGGAGTGTGGGGATGCAAGGCAGCAGTTGTTCCATGCGGGGTCCAGGGTACGGAGTTCTGTGGCTGAGTACCTGTGGGTGTGCACTGGGCCAGGGTTCCTGGCACGAGGCACGGTCCATGCAAGGATGGGCACAGACAGGCTTGCCTTTGGCACGCCAGTGGCATGGCCATGCTGCAACCTCCATTAAGTAGGCCTGGGTGGTGGGAGGGGCATTCCAGGAGGCAGAGGGCAAGGGGCTTGGGTCACGGTGGGAAACGATGGAGCAGAAACTGGAGTGAACTGGATGGAGAGAAAAGAGAAGAAAACAATTCCAGGCAAAGCAGAGTTTAACAGTCACATTTCTCACAAAAAGGAAAAACAGAGCAAAAACAATATTATCCAAGCGTTTCAAGTAGCAAAAGCAATACTATCACAGCAAAATACTTAATGCACCGAACACTTAACAGGACACACCAGGGGGACCGGGGCTCGAAACTGCGTCACAGGTGGCTGGAGGACCGGGACGCTATTACACTGTACACCACTCCATTTTATGGCATTCCACTCTATGCCACTCCACTCTATGCCAATTGACTCTACCCTACTACACTCTATGCTATTCGACTGTAAAACAATCCACTCTAGGCTATGCTACTCTACACTATTCCCTCTATGCCAATCCACTCTATGTCACTTGTATGCCAGTAACACTCGGTGTTGAACTCTACTGTATGCTACTCCTCTGTATACCACTCCACTCTACAACACTCCACTGTACGCCACTCCACAATACTCTATTACACTATACGCCACTATAGTCTACGCCACTACAGACTACCCTGCTTCACTGTGCAACTCTCCTGCCTATGCATATCCACTCAATGCCGCTCCCGTGTACACTATTCTACTGTATGCCACTTCAGTATACACCACTCCACTCTATGCAAGCCCATTGTGCGCCACTCCACTTTACTCTATTCCACTGTATGCCACACCACTGTAACACACTCCACTGTACGCCACTACACTGTACATCACTCCATTATATGCTACTCAACTGTATGCTGCACAACTGTATGACACTTCAGTCTATACCACTTTACTGTACAACACTACACTGTACAGCAATACACTGGCCCACTATATGCCACTCCACTGTATGACAATCCACTGTACGCAATTATACTGTACATCACTCCATTCAATGCCACTCTCCTCTAAGCCACTCCACTTTATGCCAATCAAATCCATCCTATTACACTCTAGGCTATTCCACTGCATGACACTCCACTCTATGCTATGCTACTCTACATTATTCCACTATATGCCCCTCTACTATACGTCACTACAGTGTACACCAGTAACACTCAATGCTATTGCACTCTACACCTCTCCACTGTACGCTACTCCACTAAATGCCACTCCACTTTAGGCAATTCCACTGTATGCCACTCCGCTCTACAACACTCCACTAAATGCCACACCCCAGAAAAGCTATTAACTGTATGCCACTATAGTCTACGCCATTACACACTACCCCGCTCTCATGTACACTATTCCAATGCATGCCACTCCAGTGTATGCCACTCCACTCTATGCTATTGAACAGTATGCCACTATACTATACCTCACTTCAGTCTACAACACTCCACTGTATGCCACTCCACTCTATGTAAGTCCATTGTACGTCACTTCACTTTAAGCTATTCCACTGTAAGCTACTCCACTGTAAAACACTCCACTGTATGCCCCTACTCTGTACATCACTTCACTGTACAGTGTTCCACGGTATGCTGCTCAACTACATGACACTTCAGTCTACACCACTTCACTGTACACCACTACATTGTATGGCAATACAGTCTGCACTATTAGTACACAACTCCACTGTAAGACATTTCACTCTATGCTATTCCACTCCATTCCAGTCCAATCTACATCACTCTACTCTACGCCACTCTAATACACGCTAGTGCACTGTATGCCATGCCACTCTGCACCACTCTACTTTACTCCAGTCTACTTTACTCCACTTTACGCCAAACCACTCTATGCCACTCCAGTCTATGCCATTGCGCTCAATGCTTCTCCACTATACGCTGCTCCACTCTACACTATTCCACTGTAAGCAACTCCACTGTCTGGTACTCCACTCTATGCCACTCCACTATATGCTATTCCACTCAAAGCCACTATACTCTACACAACTCCGCTATACAGTATTCCACTCTATGTCACTCCACTCTGCACCACTCTACTGTATGCTATTGTGCTGTATGCCACTACACTGTACCTCATTCCACTATATGTTGCACTGCTCTATGCCATTGCACTCTACGCTACTCTATGGCACGTTATTACTCTCTACCACATGACACTCTATGCCACTCCACTCCTCACCATCCTACTGCACACTATTCTACTGTATGCCACTCTACTCTTCGCAAATCCACTCTACAACACTCCACTGTGTGCTATTCCACATTACACCACTCCACTGTATGCCAACCAGTGCACGCCACTCCATTGTACCCAACTCCACTCTATTACATTCCACTAGATGCTATTCCCTTTTACACAACTACACTCTACACCACTCAACTCTACACAATTTGATTCTATGCCACTCCACTCTACACCACTCCCCTGTATGCCAATCACTCCACTCTATATCACTACACTCTTCAGCACTCTACTGTGCACTATTCCATTGTACGCCACTCCACTGTACACCACTGCAGTCAACACCACTCCACTGTACACCACTACTCTCTATGCTATTTTGCTGCATATAACTCCACTCTATCCCACTCCATTATTTTCTATTCCACTCTATGCCAGTGTACTCTACACCACTCCACTCTATGCTAGTGCACTGTACGCCACTCCACTCTACAACACTCCACTATACACTATTCCACTCTATGCAACACCACTGTACACCACTCCACTCTAAGCCACCCCACTATATGCTATTCCACTGTGTGCAACTACACTCTATGCCTCTAAATTTTATGATATTCTTTATCCCACACCACTCTATCACACTCCATTATATGCCACTCAGCTGTACGCTACTACTCTATACCTCACTTCATTGCACAACACTCCACTCTATGCCACTCCACTCTATGCTATTCCAAGTCTGTGCCACTCCACTCTATGGCACTCCAGTGTACGCCACTCCACTGTATGCCACTCCACTATATGCTGCTCCACTGTACGCTATTTCTGTGTATGCTACTATACTGCACACTATTCCACTGTACACCACTCAACTCTACTCCACTGCAGTATACACCACTCCACTCTATGCCACTCTGCTCTATGTCACTATCCTGTACTCCACTTCACTTCACTTTATGATATTTCATTGCATGCCACCACACTCTACACCTGTCCACTATACCCCACTCCACAGTATTAAACCTCCACTCTACGTCACTCCGTTGTACAGAACTCCACTGCATGGTATTCCACTGACGTTGCTCCACTGTACCAAATTCTATTCACTCCACTCCACTCTACAACACTATATGACAATACGGTGTGCGACACTCTCCTCCACTCTGCTCCATCACACTCCACTTAATAACACTCCACTTGACAACAGTAAACTGTAAGATTTGAAATAAATTTTATTAAAAATAAAAAGCCATTGAAATTTAATGCAAAAACCGAAGGTTAAACATTTGTTATAGTTAGGATAACTTTATTTATTTTTTCTATACAAGCCAAACCTAAAATACACAAACATTACAAATGCTTAAGTTATAGTTATGCCGTAAATCTATAATTTACGCACCACCTTTAAATCAATAGAAATGTATTATTCGTCATCTACAAACCAAATCACACAAAACTAAACATTTCTAAACTTATACCTTTAATTTATAATTTACACAACACCTTTAAATTATTACAACTCATGCACCTCCATACACAGTGTATTCAACTCAGTAGTCACACTACATTAACTATAACTCGCCACTCTACCATGCACTTTGTTGTCAGAAAAGATTTGATTTTCAATGTCATAACTGTTTTTGTAAATACTATACTTGTAATACTGAGTACATATATAGACAGATATATATATATATATATATATATATATATAGACACATACATACATATGCATATATGTATATATACATACATATACAGATATATATGTATGTATATATATATACAAATATATATAGACACACACATATATATTCACTGAAAAACAAAGGTTACAGGGACATTACAGTTAGGAAATAGAATTACAAAACCCTGAACTACCTATAATTTACGCCCCCGCAATGCACTTTTTTTTTTTTTATTCTCAGGGAAGCGATAATTGATTTAATCCAATTTAAAAAAAAAAAAAGAAACCAAAACATAAGATTACAAAGGGGTAAAAACATAACAGTCTCCGGAGATGAGAGCAAAGCAAACAGACAAATTAAATCAAAATTCCTCTTTCTCCTATTGCTCCAAAAGGGGCCCCCACACCTGGCCTCCCCTTTTTTTCGCTCTCCGGCCTTTACATTTGTATAATGCCACCTCTAAGTTGTACACATGGAATAATCTAGCATACCATGCCTGATATGTGGGAGGGTCCACATCCTTCCATTGTGAGGCAATCATTATGCGAGCTACCGCTATCATAAAACAGAAATATACTTGGGTTAGTTCCAACTGTAAAGTCTCATCACAACCAAATAACATCAATGTTGCAGTTAAATTAATCGACCGTCCGGTACTTTGATACAGAAAAGTTTCGATCCCTTGTTTCATTACATTCAATTTATAGCATTAAAAAAAAATGTGGACCATGTCAGCAGGGCCCTGACCACACCTTGGGCAAAAGTAATTTTCCCTTTTACCCCACGCATACAATTTTGCTGGTGTGAAATATAATCTAAATACCGTTTTAAAATGTTGTGCTTTGAGATTGGCTGATAAAAAGATCGTTTTTGACAATTTTAGAGATCTACACAGATCGACATCCTGGTTTTCCAGTTTGTCTGCCCCAACACTTTCCGATCTGGCTATGTCGTCTGTGCTAGCACTCTGCAGTATAGAATACAGATCCTTAATACAAGGCTGCCTATACACTAACCAGTCTATCAGCGGGATTGGAGCAATGCCAGTAAGCTGTGATACCGCAGGTTTGATCGTCTCCCTGATTTGAATGTATTTGAAAATTGACCTAGGATCTATCCCATACCGCGCCTGAAGTTCTCTGAACGGTATAACTCCATTCATGTTTATAATGTCTCCCAGATTATTAATTCCAGCCTGTTCCCAACTTTGCCCTATAGTATCATATAACGGGCCAGGAAATACCGGCGATCGCCACAGGAGTAAATATCTCTGAACCTTTGGGATTTTTAAGATCTTGCTGACCTTACGCCAAACATTCCAGGCTGCTCTTATATATTTGAAGCGCGTTTTCTTATAGTAGCTCCCTTCCAGCTGCCTAAGTAGTATCCATGGCGCTGCATCGCCTAAAGCTAATTTGTATATAGATGGGGGGATTTCCCTATCCTGACCTCCCACGGTGGATTCTGACCCTGTTTTAAATTTGAACAATAAAGACATATGCTGCAACATCAAAGCCCAATAATAATATAGAAGATTACGAATATAGTGAGACTACAGGAAAACACTTGGCACTTCGCTTAAAACAAAGGGCCGCGGCAAATAACATTTCAAGGTTAAAGGGAAAGATAGTAAAATAGTGACTGAACCCCAGGAAATACAAAAAATATTCGCAGATTTCTATACAGATTTATACAGCTCTAGGGATAGAGGTTCGGTATCAATAGACATGGAGACGGTGGAAACGCCCCCTATTATACAGGAGCTAGAAGATGATATCACTTTAAATGAGGTCATAGAGGCACTGCAGGCAATGGCTTCCGGTAAACCAGAAGGCCCGGACGGGATCCCTATGGAGATTTACAAGGCTTTACAGACATAACTAGCTCCCCTTTTACAAGACCTGTTTCTAGCTGTACAGCAAAAGGTGATTCCGCCTCCATCCTGGCAGGAGACTAATATAGTTATCTTCCTGAAGAAGGGAAAGGCTCCAGAGGACCCAGCATCATATAGACCTATATCTCTAATAAATACTGATGGGAAATTATATTCAAAGATTATCTCGCTCAGACTAGCAAAAATAATAGCTTCCTTGGTGAGGCCTTGGCAACACAGCTTCATTCCAGGGAGAGGGTCAATGGATCATGTCCGACGGGTGATATCTTTGTTTGATATTTCGGAAACCTCAGAAGAACAAATGTCCTTGATTCTTTTAGATGCACAGAAAGCCTTTGATCAGGTGCAGTGGGCTTATCTGTGGAATAATTTAAGATCTAACGGCTTCGGCCCACGCATATTAACGGCCTTAAGAGCAATGTATATACAATCCTATGCTAAAATACAAGTGATGGGCAGGGAGTCGAAAAGGGTTAAAATAGCTCGAGGTACAATACAGGACTGCCCCTGTTCCCCTATTCTTTTTGCTCTCTATATAGACCCCCTAATAAGATCAATGTTAAACGATCAGGCGATTAAGCCAGTGATGGTTAGGGGATACAGTACTAAAGTGTTAGCCTATGCTGACGATATAGCAGTGGTTACCCCTGACCCACTAGGAGCAATAGTAAGGATTGAAGCCCTGGCCACTGAATTTGGCAAACAGTCAGGATATGGCTTAAATACCGATAAAACAAAGATCGTATGCTCTAAAACTACTTTATGCCAGGACCCACGGAGGACGGAGGTAGCTACATACCTATGGATAAAGATAGCTGCTGAAGTGGGGTCTATATGGGATATTAACTCAGCCCCTCTTATCAATAAGACAAGTGGAGATTTAAAAAAGAATGGACAATTTACATCTGTCTATTATAGGAAGAGGCAATGTCCTCAAGATGATAATGTTTCCAGGTTCTTTTATCTATTCAGATGTATCCCTCTGGAACCCTACAATAATTTTTTTTTTAAATGGACGGGATCTTTGCACAATTTATATGGGGGTATACAAAGATTAGGAGGTCTCTGAAATTCATGACTTTATCACAAGATAGAGGCGGGCTGGCCGTCCCCAAGCAGCAATGCACTTCTTTTGTCCTCACATATTACGACAGTCATGACATGGTCAGTGACATCACTGATGACATCACTGATAACATTTCAAATGACATCAATGATATTACTGATAACATCATCCAGTGATTGTGAGTGTTTTCTAAGCGTTTCTGAGTGTTAAACGTATTCACTAAGATGTCACAAAAGTTAAATTAGTTTACTTTGTGTACTACTAATGAATGATTCTATTTTTAAAACATAGATATTGAGAGTGTCTGTGTAATTGTGCATCCCTATGTGTGAGGTGTGTGTGTGGCTGTATGGATGAATAAGTGGGTGTGTGATTAGCTGTGCGGGTGAGTAAGTGGCTGTGTGAGTGTCTGTATTGGTGAGTGAGTGGGTGTGTAAGTGGTGTACGGATGAGTGAGTGGGTATGTGAGAGAATATATAGATGACTGAGTGGTTGTGTGAGTTTTTGTATGGGTGAGTGAGTGGCTGTGTCAGTGGTGCATGAGTAAGGGAGCAGCTGGGTGAGTGGCTGTATGGGTGAGTGAGTGGGTGTATAAGTGGCTATAAATGGTGAATGAGAGAGCGCATGAGTGGCTGTATGGGTGAGTGTGATGGTATATGAGTGATTGTATGGGTATATGAATGGGTGTGCAAGTAGGTGTATGGGTGAGTGAGTAGGTGTATGAGTGCCTGTATGGGTGAGCAAGCGAGTATAAGAGAGACTCTACTGTTTAGGTGACTAAGTGCATGTGTTAGTATCAGTATGAGTAAGTGAGTGGGTGTGTGAGTATCTGTATGATTGAGTGACTGGTTGTGTGAGTGCCTGTATAAGTGAGTGAGTGTGTGTGTGTGCTACTGTATGCATGAGTGAGTGGGTGCATGAGTATTTGTATGGGTTTGTGAATGGTTATGTGAGTGGTTGTGTGGGTGTGTGAGTGGGTGTATGAGATATTGCATGAGGGTGTGAGTGGGTGGGTGAGTGGTTTTCTGGATGATGCAATCAGTGATGTCATCAGTGATGTAATCAGTGATGTCACTGACCATGTCATGAGTGATGTAATATGTGAGGTGATAAGCAGTGCATTGTGGGGTCATAAGTTATAGTTAGCTCAGGCAACTATAACTGCTGAATTTCTATGGTTTTGTACAAGTGAAATCTGAGCCTAACTATAATGTCCCTGTATCCTTTGTTTTTTTCAGTGAATTTCTAAGGTTTTTTTAATTGTATTTCCTAACTATAACGTCCCTGTAAACTTTGGCTTTTTGAGTGAACTTCTGAGGTTTTTGAATTCCATTTCCTAACTATAATGTCCCTGTAACTGTAGTTTTTTTCAGTGATTTTCTCTGTTTTTTTAATGCCATTTCCTAACTGTAACCTTTAACCTTTGAGAGTGATCGTATAAGTGAGTGCATGAGTGTCTAACTGGGTATGTGAGTGGGTGCCTGAGTGTCTGAGTGGGTGTTTGAGTGGGTGTGTGAGTTTCTGAGTTGTTCTATGAGTGGGTGCATGAGTACATGAGTGGGTTCTGCTAATTTCCTGCCTTTTTTCTACTCACTTATGATCTTTATTTTGCCTCTTTCTGCTCGCTGCTGACCTTTATTTTTCATCTTTCTGCTAGGGCTGGGTTGAGCTCATGGAGTTTCACTCTGCAGAATTCTGCAGAGTTACCAAAAAACTCCAGCATTTTCCGTGGAGTTCCAGGAGCGGGTGGAGTATTATTAATTAAGTCTCCCTGGATGTTGAGAGTAGGTAGGGGCCAAGAACCTCCCCTATTACCACCAATAAGTCACTCACAACGGGATTGCTGACACCTCATTGGAGGCCACGTCCCTTTCTCAACCACTCTGCAATCGTGCCTCCTCACGCACTACTGGTTGGAGGATGAAGTCCCCTTGGCTGCTGATAGTAGTTGGGGGCCATAAACCCGGATTGTTGCTACCAGTAAGTCCACCACTGTGGGATTGCTGAGACCTCCTTGGAGGCCCCACTCCCTTGCTGAACCATTCTGCAAAAGGGACTCCTGATGCACTACGGTTGGAGGATGAAGACCCCTTGGCTGCTGTGGGTCATTGGGGTCTCTTTCTCTCCTTTATGATCTCTATTTTGCCTCTTTCTGATTGTTGCTGACCTTTATTTTGCCTTTTTCTGATTGTTTCTGATCTCTATTTTGCCTTTCTGCTTGTTTCTGACCTTCCTTTTGCCTCTTTCTGCTAATTTCTGATATCTATTTTGCCTCTATCTGCTCATTGCTGATCTTTATTCTGCCTCTTTCTGCTCATTTGTGACCTTTTTTCTGCCTTCATTTTGCTTGTTTCTGACCTTTTTTCTGCCTATTGCTGCCTGTTTCTGTCCTTTATTTTGCCTCTTTCTGCTCATTTCCCACCTTTATCTTTCCTTTTTCTGCTTGTTGCTGAACTTTATTCTGCCTCTTTCTGCTAGTTTCTTACCTTTATTCTACCTCTCTCTGACTTTTATTCTGCCTCTTTCTACTCATTTCTCACCTTTATCTTGCCGCTTGATCTCTATGTTGCCTCTTTCTGCTCGTTTATGACCACTTATTTTCCCTCTTTCTACTCTTTGCTGACCTTTATTCTGCCTCTCTATGCTCGTTTCGGACCTTTATTCTGCCTCTTTCCGCTTGTTTCTCACCTTTATATTGCCTCTTTCTGCTGTTTGCTGACCTATATTTTGTCTCTTTCTGCTCATTTCTCACCTATATGTTGCCTCTTTCTGCTAGTTTCTGAGGTCTATACTGCCTCTTCCTGCTCCTTTCAGACCTATATTCCACGTCTTTCTGCTCCATTCCGACCTTTGATCTGCCTCTTTCTGCTCGTTGATCACCTTTATTTTGCCTCTTTCTGCTCATTGTTGATCTTTATTTTCCCTCTTTCAGCTCATTTCTCACCTTTATCTTGCCTCTTTCTGCTCGTTTCTCACCTTTATTTTGCCTCTTTCTGCTTGTATCTCACCTTTATTTTACCTCTTTCTATTTGTTTCTGTCCTTTATTCTGCTTCTTTCTGCTTGTTACTCACCTTTATCTTGCCTCTTCCTGCTCATTGCTGACCTTTATTTTGCCTCTTTCTGCTTGTTTCTCACCTTTATCTTGCCTCTTTCGGTTTTTATTTTGCCTCTTTCTCCCTGTTCACCCAGGACCGTGGAGGGAGCCTCAAGGACCCCGCGGTCCCAGCCGGCTCCCTGCCTCCTGTGGGAGCTGGCATTGCTGCTGCTCAGAGGGAGGTGCTGGAAAGGCAGCTCCCTTCATGAAGGAGCAATCTGTTATTCTCTTTCCCTGCCCGCATGTCTGCCAGCAGGGAAAGATGAAACCTCTGCTTCCATCGGACGGGAATACTTTGACAGCTCCCGCCCACTGGAACTGGAGTGTTTGCTTTAGCTTGGCGGGAGCTGTGAGCTCCGACCAAGCAAAAGCAAACAGCTAAGTCCTGGGGTGTGCACTCCAGGACAAAGCAGGTGCGGGCTTCTTGGGGGTGGTGGTCTCCAGGGACATGTATGGCTCCAGGAGGGGGGCTGAGCAGCCCCATCCTTTGATCTGCACGGGCTGTCCTGGGGAGGTGGTGGTCCCCGGGCCGTATATGGCCCAGGAGGGTGGCTGTACAGCCCCCTCCCAGATTTAGTTATATTAGTTTGGTGTAATTCCATCCAGTTGCTGGTCCTGTAGTCGTGTTCGAAATTCTCTATGAAAATTAACTTCAGAAAAACACATTTTGTCCCCCTTTTTCCTGGCCCCCCACTTGATGGATCACCCTGAGACTTTGCATGCACAACAAGAATCACTGGCACACTTCTTTGGTAAAATTTCATTAAGGTTCGTCAACTGCCAGTGGTAATATATATATATATATATGTGTGTGTGTGTGCATATATATATATATTCACTGAAAAACCATAGGTTTCAGGGACGTTATAGTTACAAATTAGCATTTAAAAAACCTTTGAAATTCACTGAAAAAACCATAGGTTTTAGGGACAGTTATAGTTAGTTGGACATTGCACTCGTACAAAACCCGTGAAATTCCCCCGTTATAGTTAGTCCAGCTAACTATAACTCGCGCCCCGCAATGCACTGCTGATGACGTCACATATTACATCACTCATGACATGGTCAGTGACATCACTGATGACATCACTGATGACATCTCAAATGACATCACTGATGACATCACTGATGACATCATCCAGTGACTGTGTGTTTCTGTAAAGTTTAAATATTTTTAATATATATAGGAAAAGACGTATTGAAGAATGAGTGGGTGTGTAAGTGTCTGTATGGATGATTTAGTAGGTGCGTGACTGACTGTATAAGTGAGTGATTTCACGTATCTTACTGAATGCATGGGTTAGTGACTAAACTGGGTGAATGTCTGTATCCGTCTGTCTGTTGCTGTGTAAGTGGCTGCATGTGTTTGAGAATAGCTACATGAGTGTCTATATGAGTTATTGAATGCTTGTGTGAGTATCTGTATGGGTGCCTGAGTGTTTGTGTGGGAGGGGTGTGTGCGACTCTGTGCATAGATGTGTGAGTGGGTGATTCACTGGGTGGATGGTTTCAAGAGTGCATCTGTGATAGACTGTATGGGTGGGTAAGTGTGTGTAAGAGTGTGTTAGTGAGTGAATGTATGTCCCAGTGGTACATGTGTGAGTAACTACATATGTGAAAGGCAGTATATATGTGTGTTGGAGTATATAAATAGCTATAAGCAAGAGTGACTGATTGTGATAGTGGCTGTATGGATGATTGTGTGCTTGTATCAGTGATTGTATAAGAGCGTAAGAATGTGCTAGTATTTGTATGAGTAAGTGAGCTGGTGTGTGTATAACTGTATAGGTGAGTAAATGGTAGTGTGTTTAATTATTTGCATGACTGACTAGGTGTGTGAGTACCTCTATGGATGAGTGGCGGTGTTTGAGTGTCTATATAGGAGTATGAGTGCATATGATAGTCCTGTACTGAGTGACCGTAAATATGAGTGACTGTTCGGGTGAGTGAGTGGATGTGTGCGTAGACCTAAGAATCAGTGAGTGGGTATGTAGTTATTGGTGTTGGAGTGTCTATGGTTTTGCGAATGGCAGTCTGTACTTTAGAGTGGGTGTATCAAAGGTTATATTAGGGTGTGAGAAGATGCATGAAATTATCACATGGATGATGTCATTAGTGATGTCATCAGTGATGTCATTTGAGATGTCATCAGTGATGTCATCAGTGATGTCACTGACCATGTCATGAGTGATGTAATATGTGACGTCATCAGCAGTGCATTGCGGGCGCGAGTTATAGTTAGCTGGACTAACTATAACGGGGGAATTTCACGGGTTTTGTACGAGTGCAATGTCCAACTAACTATAACTGTCCCTAAAACCTATGGTTTTTTCAGTGAATTTCAAAGGTTTTTTAAATGCTAATTTGTAACTATAACGTCCCTGAAACCTATCGTTTTTTCAGTGAATTTCAAAGGTTTTTTAAATGCTAATTTGTAACTATAACATGTCTGAAACCTACGGTTTTTTCAGTGAATTTCAAAGGTTTTGTAAATGACAATTTTTAAATGTATTAATTGTTATATACATTTTTAAAATACTGATTTACTACATTTTTAGAAACAATTTTTTTTTACATATTTTATTATTTAAATTACATTGTAATTACATTATACATTACATTACAAAAAATACTTTCTCTTAATGAATTACTTTAGTTTAAATACTTTGCAGATAGGCAATAGACTTTTAAGTACAGTAGTTACAGTTGTTGCAATGGGCAACACATTTTCAAACACAATGCAACATTCAGCTCAATGTGAATTTCTAGTTAAATGCAATTAGTTACTTTATGGATTACTTTTTCTAACCACAGGACTGGATCCTAGATTCAGTCCTGGGACATCTCCTGTAAACAGTTGAGTAAAAGCGTTTTGGTTACAGTCGTGATTTTTAAGGAATATTATTGTATTTTAAAAGTTGACACTTTGAAACTTTTTCTCATAGAATCACCAATGTTATCCTATGGAAGGAAATTCACTTAGCAGGTAAAAACTGTTATCGTTACTTTTTCTTACTCAGTGTTGGATCCTGGATCCAGCACTGGTGCATCTCCTGTAAACAGTTGAAAGAATGCGTTTAAGTCATACTGTCGATTTTTAAGGAATATTTGTAGTTTGTGAAAATCAACACTTTGAAACTTTTTTGCTGAAAACCAGTCAATGTTAGCCTATGAAGGAAATTCAAGTTACCGGTAAGTACGGTTAAAATTACTTTTGAGGATCAGTACTGGGCTGAAACATGCAGCACTGAGGTCTCTCCTGATAACAGGTGAGTAAATCGGAATTCGTATTTCGGCTGATTTTAGAGGAATATTTTAAAGTTCCAAAACTCCACACTTAGAAGAATTTCCAAGTGAAACCAGTCAATGTTAGCCTATGGAAGGAAATTCAAGTTACTGGTAAGTACGGTTAAAATTACTTTTCAGGACCAGTACTGGGCTGAAAGATGCAGCACTGAGGTCTCTCCTGATAACAGGTGAGTAAATCAGAATTCGGATTTCGGCTGATTTTAGAGGAATATTTGTATGTTTCAAAAATTAACACTTAGAAGAATTTCCAAGTGAAACCAGTCAATGTTAGCCTATGAAGGAAATTCAAGTTACCGGTAAGTACGGTTAAAATTACTTTTCAGGATCAGTACTGGGCTGAAAGATGCAGCACTGAGGTCTCTCCTGATAACAGGTGAGTAAATCGGAATTCGTATTTCGGCTGATTTTAGAGGAATATTTTAAAGTTCCAAAACTCCACACTTAGAAGAATTTCCAAGTGAAACCAGTCAATGTTAGCCTATGAAGGAAATTCAAGTTACCGGTAAGTATGGTTAAAATTACTTTTCAGGATCAGTACTGGGCTTAAAGATGCAGCACTGAGGTCTCTCCTGATAACAGGTGAGTAAATCGAAATTCGTATTTCGGCTGATTTTAGAGGAATATTTTAAAGTTCCAAAACTCCACACTTAGAAGAATTTCCAAGTGAAACCAGTCAATGTTAGCCTATGGAAGGAAATTCAAGTTACTGGTAAGTACGGTTAAAATTACTTTTCAAGACCAGTACTGGGCTGAAAGATACAGCACTGAGGTCTCTCCTTATAACAGGTGAGTAAATCGGAATTCCTATTTCGGCTGATTTTAGAGGAATATTTGCACAATGGTGAAGGGAGGGGCGGGGCCTGAGGTGACATCTTTGCAAACGCGCCCCGTGGCGCGTTTTTAAGTTGGGGATTAAGTCCCCTTGAATCCTGAGGGTCCCTAGGGGCCAACTAGACCACCAGGAACCTCCAATATGCGCCAGGGGGCTGCGTTGCAGAGACGTGTAGAGAGGCCACACCCTTTTACACCTCTCTGCAACGCAGCTCTGTGGCGCATTCTGGATGTACCTGTTGGGCTAGTTGGCCCCAGGGACCCTCAGGATTGAAGGGATTTAATTCCCCATCTTAAAACGCACCACGGGCCTGTTTGCACACATGTCACCTGAAGCCCCGCCCCTCCCTTCACCACTGTGCAAATGCGCCCCGTGGCGTGTTTTAAGTTGGGGGATTAAGTCCCCTTGAATCCTGAGGGTCCCCGGAGTCCAACTAGCCCACCATATACCTCCAAAAGCGCCACAGAGCTGCGTTGCAGAGAGGTGTAAAAGGGGCGTGGCCTCTGTACACCTCTCTGCAAGGCAGCCCCTGGCGCATACTGGAGGTACCTGGTGGGCTAGTTGGCCCCCAGGGACCCCCAGTATTCAAGGGGAATTCGTTCCCTCTCTGCAAACGCGTCAGGGGCGCGTTTGCAGAGTGGTGAAGGAAGGGGCGGGGCCTGCGGGCCCGATCGTTTTTTTTTTTTGTTTTTTTCTCCCCTGAAGGGGGCTGTGTGGCCCCCCTTCCTTTTTTCTTGTTTTGGGCCCTGGGGACCCCATCCCCCAGGGCCTTACCCCTTTTTTTAAATAACCTTAAAAAAAAAAAAACGGGAAGGGGGCCGCGTGGCCCCCCTTCCCTGGGCCTGTATTGGCCCCGGGGACCCCATCCCCCGGGGCATGGCCTCTATATTTATTTTTTTGAGGGGGGCATCGTGGCCCCCCTCCTCTGGCCATTTTAAGGCCCCGGGGACCCCATCTCCCGGGGCCGGCCTTTCCATTTTTTTTTTTTTTTAAATTTTTCTCTTTTTTGGGGAGGGGGGCCGCGTGGCCCCCGCTTCCGAGCCACTACTTGCCCCGGGGACCCCATCCCCCGGGGCTGGCCCTCTCCGTTGGGGACTGTGGGGGTCCCCAATCCCCCCACAGTCCCGCCGGCTCCCCACGTCCCTTGGGAGCCGGCATTGCTGTTCCACATGGGGAGCAGCTGACATGCTGCTCCCCATGTGGAAAAGCAATCGCTTTGGATATTGGAAGAGAGGCAGGTTTCCTGCTCTCTCTTCCAATATCCAAGCAGTTTGCTATGGCAGGACGGGAGCCGCGAGGCTCCCGTCCTGCCATAGCAAACTACAGTGTCCCGGGGGTAGGCACCCCGGGACACTGCAGGAGCCGGCCCTGGGGGTGGCGGTCCCCAGGGCCATCAAGGGCTCCAGGAGGGGGCCGCGCGGCCCCCCTCCCATTCAGTACACAGCCCCGGGAGGTGGTGGTCCCCGGGGCTCTGGGAGTCCGTAACGGACCCCCATATTAAAATGTTTAGTGCCCCGGGGAGGTGGTGGTCCCCGGGCGTGTGAGGGCTGGAGCCCCCCACACAGGTTTAATAATTATTAAAAAAAAGCCCCGGGGAGGTGGTGGTCCCCGGGGCTGCGGGAGGGCTCAGAGCCCTCCCGCACCATTTTTAAAAAAGCCCCGGGGGTGGCGGTCCCGGGGCTTGGGGGACCTTTGAGGCCCCCACACATTAAATTATCCCCCACCATGCCCCCGGGACTTGGGCCACCCGGGGCCAATTAACATCGAGCGCGGGAGACCGCGCTTCGATTTTTCGGCAGGATTCGCGCACCCTGAGCGCATCCTGCCGATTTTTAAAAAAAATTTTTTTTTTTTTTTGCCCAGGGGGTCCTTGTGGGACCCCCTGAGCAAACCTAGGGGGTCAGGGTGTTTCTACCCTGCCCCCTTTGTGCGCTTTGCGCATTTGTTTCTGTCCCTCGGTTCTACCGAGGGACAAAATGGCTGCCAACATTTCCTGAATCGGAATGTTGACAGCCAGCTGACAGCCAATTAACATGCAGCTCGTGATCGGGAGGGTACGCGGACCCTACTCGTCCCTAGATATCACTAACTTTTTACTTTTCATTTTCTCAGCAACTACTGAACGGATTTACACCATTTAACAAAAGGGTTCTTTCTGAACCAAGAACTACCTCTTTGCCAAATTTGGTGTAATTCCGTTCAGCAGTTCGGGCTGTAGCCGTGTCTAAAGTTTCCTATGGGAAAATGCATGGGGAAAACGCGTTTTGGGACCCCCTTTTTCTCGGCCCCCGCTGACGTATCCCCCGAGACTTTCAGGGTAGGAGCGGACCGGAGCGCCCCACGAAGTTTGAAAATTTCACGAAGATACGTCAACCGGCAAGAGAGTTATTTCAAATAGAATGTCGCGGATTTCCTATGGATAATAGGTTGTAACTATAACTATCTACTGGCGACCGCCAGTAGATAATATATATATATATATATATATATATATATATATATATATTTATATATATTCCAAAACAATGATCCCGTCCCGATCAAGAATTGAGGCGCACACTAGGGATATTACTTCCTTCAGATTTTTATTGCCAACACGACCACACCAGACAGACGCGTTTCGGCTTAACGCCTTTCTCAATGTCGGCGTGGTTTTCCAAACATGCCTCTTTTAAACAAAATTGATCAAAAACATAAAGAAAGGAAGCAATTCATTCAGGTAATTGACATAGAGGAAGTCTCTTTCTAATCACATAGAAGAAGAATTTCATTGTTGGCCATCTTATAATGGTATGTTTTAGTCTGATTACAATATACAATGTTAGGAGAAGGGTCCTAAATCGGACATAGTTTAATTGTTTTCACATTGTTATTTGTTTCAAATTCATGGGATCTTATATTGTTGGATCCAAATCCTATACGGATCAATATTACGTTAAGCGCTCATTCTCCTGCAATATTGTTTAATATAGCCCTCAATGGGCAAACGCTCCTGAAAATTCATTATTCTAAAAAAAAAAATGACTACGTTGAGACCACAACAAAGTAAATACCATGATAACATATATCAGA
The DNA here is from genome assembly GCA_963921515.1 of Calotriton arnoldi. NCBI lineage: Eukaryota > Metazoa > Chordata > Amphibia > Caudata > Salamandridae > Calotriton > Calotriton arnoldi. The sequence goes on from CAWUFW010020856.1 coordinate 35,238, forward strand.
TGACAATCCTGCTATAAATGGGCAAACCCTTCAATTCCAAAAAGCAATTTTTATGTTTTGCATACATAATTCATTTATAATATTCAGTCTTGTATATTGTCATTATGGTGTGATCAGCTATTTACAATACATCTCAGTTCTACGGAATATGTACCCACATCTCCTCTTCGTTATTAAGACCCTGAGGGGTTTTTGTCTGCAACTCGATGATATATTTTGATTCTAATGCTCTAAGCTTCTTAGTTCTATCCCTTCCTCTTTCTTCTTTTGGTACCTTGTCTAGGCAAAATAATTTTAGTAGGTTTTGATTGCTGTTATGTTTATCTTGAAACTGGCGGGACACTGGATATGTTGGATCATGGTTTTTAATCGCCCGCATATGTTCTAGAATTCTCTTTTTAGTGGCGTGTATTGTGATTCCGACATACTGCATTCCGCGTGGGCAGGTAAGGCAATAGACCGTATATTCGGAATTACAATTCAGTAGTTTATTAATTCTACGTTTTGTCTTTCTGCCCGGTATCTGGAATTCTTTGATCTTCTGACTGTTCTTGCAAGCCTTACATCTCATACATGGGAAGATCCCAGTAACCATATCTCTCTTTTTCTGACCCTTTATGAAGTGGCTTCTAACCAAATGATCTTTCAAAGCAGGGCCTCTTCTATATGTAATGAGTGGAACTTTGGGAATATGTGGGCCCACAATATTGTCTGTTTTTAATATTCTCCAATTCCTACGAAAGATCTGGTACACCTCGGAGGAACTGGTTGTGTATTCTGTGATCATTTTTATTGATCCTGTCTCCTCTTGTGTCCCCCCTGTCCTGTCATTTTTATCCATTAGGAAGTCTTGTCTATGTAAGTATTCTGACTTTCTCACTGCCTCCTTCAGTATCCCCTCAGTGTATCCCCGTTCTTTGAATCTGCAGAGGGCCAGATCTCTTGACTTTAGAAATTCATCCTTTGTGGAGCAGTTTCATTTGATCCTCAGTATTTCTCCATAAGTGACACTGCTGATCACACTCCGAGGGTGAAAACTGCCTGTGTGCAGTGTACTGTTTCCTGCCGTAGGTTTTCAATATAATGTGGTTTGCAAGGTGTTATTCTCAATGTAGACAAGCAGATCCAGATATGGCACCTGTGTACAGTTAATACACTCAGTGAATTTTAAATTGAGGTCATTGTCATCCAAAGCTGTAATGTAACTGATTGCCTCCTCATATGTTCCCTTCCAAATAATGAAGAGGTCATCTATATAACGAGACCATAAAGTTATCTTTTCCAACCATTTCTCATTGCTGCCAGACCAGGCCACGTGCTTCTCCCACCAGCCCACAAATAAATTTGCGTAACTGGGGGCGAGGCACGTGCCCATGGCTGTTCCCTGTTGTTGGTGGTAAAGTTCCCCTGAAAACAAAAAGATGTTATTTTTCAGGCAGAAAGATATTAACTCCATCAACATCTCATTATGTTCACAATATTTCAAATTTCTTCTATCAAGGAAGAATTGCATTGCTGACAGCCCTTTATCGTGATCAATGCTGGTATAGAGGCTCGTTATGTCAAGGGTTATCAGTAACATATCTGTCTCCCATTGGATACCCGTTATAATACATAGGAAATCTTTCGTATTCTTGACATAGGAGCTGAGATCTTTAACAATGGGATTAAAAAAGCAGTCAATGTATATTGATGCATTCTCGAGGAGGCTGTTTTTTGAGGACACTATTGGCCTTCCAGGAGGATCTATCAGGTCCTTGTGAACCTTTGGGAGATGGTAGAAAGTGGGTAATTCAGGAAATTCACAATACATAAATCTGAAGTCCCGTTCTCCTAAAATTCCTTTTGTCTTCCATTTGGTCAAAATCTCATAAAAATCATGTATGCTTGTTTCATATACAGATCTCGTAACCACTCTGTAACAATCCTCCATCAACAATTGCCTCATAGCCTCTCTTTGGTAGTGGTTCTTGTCCATCAACACCACGTTCCCACCTTTATCAGATGGTTTTGTTATTATATTGTCATCATTTTTTAAGTTCATTACTCCCTTCCATTGAGTTTTTGTTAGATTTTCTTTGGCAAGGTTAGGACCCTCTGCTTGTAGTTGTTTCAGTTCCTCTGTCACTATTTCATGAAAAGTATCAATTGCATCGTGAGCAGTATGTGGGATAAAGTGTGATTTTATTCTTAATTTACTTGACGCCCCTGTTTGTGAGACTCCGTCTCTTCCAGGAATCCTACTATGTTTTTATGTTCCAATGTTGGATTTCCTGTATTGGAGTCTGCCTCCAGTTCTCTTAGTGTCATTAGTGTTTCTAGGTCTGTCACTGTTAGTGGATTTGTATCTTCCTCACCACTGGGTATTTCTGTTCTTAATTTCTTTGGGTGCAATAGGTGTCTTTTCATGAGCTTCATTTTCCTTATGAATCTATACAAGTCTATGCGTATATTGGCATAATCAAATTGCACGGTTGGACAAAATGTCAGACCCAGTTCCAGTACCTCAATCTCATCCGATGTTAACTGTCTGCTTGACAGATTGACCACTGTTTGTTTCTTTACTGTTTCCATTTCCCCCCTCGCTTGCTCTGTGTGATCCGTTGGTTTGGGGAAGAAGCTTTTTCCTTTCATTTCCCTTCTTGTTTTTCGTATCTTTTTTCCGGTGGATGGGTCCAAATAAATAAATAAATAAATATATATATATATATATCATAGCTCCACAGTTTTACACCTCCTCCGTGCACTCACAAACGGGTGCTCTCACGCGGGTGGTGTACCCGCTAGCATGCACGCTCCCAACTTCGCATTTCTCTGAACGCAAAAGAAGAGCACTCACAGGGGCGAGTCCAAAGGTTTATTCACAGACTCACAGCAACCAGACGCGTTTCGGCTGACGCCTTTTTCGATGGTAATCAGGCGCGCAAGAAACAGCCAGCATTTATGTCTTAACTTCCCGTATCCCGACATGGGTTAACAGCGAGAAGGGACAAGCTCTCAAAGAATTATATTGCCATCTTGGAACATGCATAATTCATTACGTTTAGGACATTTCATCAATGCGCACAATATTCATAATTCAAATGCAATAATACATACATTGAGCCTATTTCATATGGTTTCATGAAGCTCATACATAAATTCATAATGCTGCTCAATAAATTATGCCCACAAATGGGCTTAGAGTGCACATACTCCTTCAATGCCTATTTACACATAAAAGTTCTCATAGGTTACTTCCATTTCATTACTAATGTATATAACATCGCTAGACCTCCCATCTATATGGACCATTACCCAGTTAACATTAACCTGGTATGTTTAATGGAGGTAACATTCAAAATCTTGCCCTGAATGGGCACCCAAACCTTAGTGTGAAATTGCAATGAATTAAACAAAATATATGCACAGCCTCTTCCCTTCTCAGCACAGACCAACAAAAGTTCATATATATATAGAGTCAATCTACAAACACAAATCCTCAAACATCCCAGAATTATTTCAAGATTTTTTTCAAAATTTTTAACATCTCAAAATTTCCAACAGACAGCGCTTTCAAAGAATTCCCTTGTTTATTCACGACAGTGGCACACTATCTAATCATCTAAGTGTACCGCAAGTTCCTCATTACTGTTCAGGCCCTCAGGTGCTTTCGTTTGGAGATCAATTATATATCTGGATTCCAGCCTCCTTAGGCTGGTAACCCTATCTCATCCACTCGGATGTAATGGAACATGATCCAGGGCAAAAAAGGTCAGGAGTAGGCCTGGGCGTCAAATTCCGCTCGCGGAATTTGCGGAATTTAGGCAATTTCGCGTTCCGCGGAGAACGCGAAATTGCCAACAATTCCGCGATCCGTGGCGTAGCGGAATTATTTTCTTGTTCGCACTTTAAAAATGCGTTTTAGCGCGCGCGATAGCGACTTACCGGGATTCCTGGTTCGCCAACGAGTTTTCCTATCCATTCGCGTGCGCCACGAGATTTTGGTAGCCGGCCGCGTGATCCCGCAAGAGTTTGCAATCGCGAACACGTCATTCGCCACGCCATCGGACACCGCGAGAGTGTGCGATCATGAACACGTCATTCGCCGCGCCATCGTGCACCGCGAGAGAGATTGCGATCGCGAACACGTCATTCGGGCATGCCATCGGACATCCGGCGGAATGTTGGTGAAGCTCGCGATCCCGAACACGCAAAATTTTCAATCTGGAGAAGAATAATATCTCGAGCAGCATAAAGCCGTCTATAAAATGATGATTTGGATGAAAAAATCTCCTCAGATTGATATTTGGCTGTCCTTTTTTGTCAAATTTTTTTGGGGGGAGAGGGAGGAAGTGCCACAGAGTCTCCTACTTCCTGTTCCTGTCCAGCAGGCTCCTCCCAGTGCTTTGTCCATCTCCTATTCATTTTTCATTTGGATTTGAGCTGGAAGGATCATTCTTTGTGTCTGCTGCATCTTTATCATTGGATTTGAGGACTTTTGGATTTGAGATTTTACAAGTAAGTTGGTGTTGTTTGATTGGGGCATTGCAGTTGCTGCAACTACAATTTTGTTACTTTTCATCATTTAAAAAAAAAAATAGTTGTGGGTAGCCAGTAGGCCCAGAGCTAGTCATGGGTGGGTGCATGATGAAACAACTGTTCCTTTGCTGTGTGATGTGTTTATTTATTTCAAACATCATTTAGGGCATGGATGGCATTGGATTGAATTGCAAAATGTGTATTTTTGGGTGTATTTCAGTTTTTGGGTGTGTGTTAAATAAATGCCTTAGTTGTGTGTGGTTTGTTGCAGACCTTGTTTAGCCCTGTGGATTTTCGTTTTTGCATTTTATTGCATTACAGGCAAAGCAGTGTGGTTTAGCATGCAGCCTTTGCCAGGCTATTTTAGGCCTGTTTTCAGTACATTGTTTTCCAGGCCTCCTGCTTGTTGCTTGTGATTTGTGAGTGTCCATGTGGCTGGTGGCCATTTCTGGTGGGAGTTATAAGTGTGCTGCTTTTGCCATATAGGCCTGCATGTGTTTCCTTTGTGGCCTAGGCTTCTTGTTGTTGTGGGCCTGGCCATGAGGCTGGTGGCCATTTTGAAGCCAGGCAGTGTGCTTTTTGCCATAGGCCTGCATTGTCTGTCTTCAGTTTCTTGTTGTGGGCCTGGCCATGAGGCTGGAGGCCATTTTGAAGCCAGGCAGTGTGCTTTTTGCCATAGACCTGAATTGTCTGTCTTCAGTTTCTTGTTGTTGTGGGCCTGGCCATGTGGCTGGTGGCTATTTTGAAGCCCGGTAGTGTGCTTTTATCCATAGGCCTGCAAGTTTGAGGCCTAGTCTGCCAACAGGCCTTTCATCCAGCAGGCTCAGAGGTAGTCAGGGGTGCATGAAACAACTGTTTCTGTGTGTTCTGTTGAATTTAAACATCATTTCGGGCATGGATGGCACTGGATTGAATTGCAAAATGTGTATTTTTGGGTGTATTTCAGTGTTTGGGTGTGTGTTAAATAAATGCCTTTGTTGTGTGTGCGGTGTGTTGTGTACCTTGCAGACCTTGTTTAGCCCTGTGGATTTTTGTTTTTGCATTTTATTGCATTCAGGCAAAGCAGTGTGGTTTAGCATGCAGCCTTTGCCTGGCTATTATAGGCCTGTTTTCAGTACATTAATTTCCAGGCCTCCTGCTTGTTGCTTGTGATTTGTGAGGTCAATGTGGCTGGTGGCCATTTCTGGTGGGAGTTATAAGTGTGCTGCTTTTGCCATATAGGCCTGCATGTGTTTCCTTTGTGGCCTAGGCTTCTTGTTGTTGTGGGCCTGGCCATGAGGCTGGCGGCCAGTTTGAAGCCAGGCAGTGTGCTTTTTGCCATAGGCCTGCATTGTCTGTCTTCAGTTTCTTGTTGTTGTGGGCCTGGCCATGAGGCTGGAGGCCATTTTGAAGCCAGGCAGTGTGCTTTTTGCCATAGGCCTGCATGGTCTGTCTTCAGTTTCTTGTTGTTGTGGGCCTGGCCATGTGGCTGGTGGCTATTTTGAAGCCCGGTATTGTGCTTTTATCCATAGGCCTGCAAGTTTGAGGCCTAGTCTGCCAACAGGCCTTTCATCCAGTAGGCTCAGAGGTAGTCAGGGGTGCATGAAACAACTGTTTTCGGGCATGGATGGCACTGGATTGAATTGCAAAATGTGTATTTTTGGGTGTATTTCAGTGTTTGGGTGTGTGTTAAATAAATGCCTTTGTTGTGTGTGCGGTGTGCTATGTACCTTGCAGACCTTGTTTAGCCCTGTGGATTTTTGTTTTTTCATTTTATTGCATTACAGGCAAAGCAGTGTGGTTTAGCATGCAGCCTTTGCCTGGCTATTATAGGCCTGTTTTCAGTACATTGTTCTCCAGGCCTCCTGCTTGTTGCTTGTGATTTGTGAGTGTCCGTGTGGCTGGTGGCCACTTCTGGTGGGAGTTATAAGTGTGCTGCTTTTGCCATTTAGGCCTGCATGGTTTTCCTCTTGGCTTACTGCTTCCATCCATCCCCTTTGCCAGCTGCAGCTCCCTGAATGATGTGATGAGCAAATAATGTAATGCCAAACAGGGTCCACTTCCATTACATTTGTATTTTTGTTGTTGTTCCTCTTCTTTCCTATCCTTCCTGAGAGTGTACACAGTATACCATGAAAGCCCTTGTTGAGAAATTCTCACAAATGGCTACACTAAGTTATATATTTTATTTGTTTGTTTGTACTAGTAGTAATTGAACCACAACAACAAATGCAACATTTCACTGATGTTCTTCTCCTGGCTTCTTTGCTTTTAGGTGCACAAAAAGACAGAGGAGGAGGTGTCATCATCATCACCCATTGTACTGCCAGACAGAAGTCCTGCTGCGCACCATGTCACGTCCCACAGATATCTCTGCAACTTGTGCACCTGCGTCCTGCTGACATCTGAAGACGATGGCCCCAAAGAAAGGTACCAGGTCCTCCAGTACCAAGAAAGTTTCCAGTGAGAAGAAGAAGGAACAGAAGAAGGAAGTGGCACTTGCCAAGACTGGTGTGCCGCCCGATGTGTTTTTTGGGAAAAGAAACTTACGCCTGCAGCAGCGGTGTCCGGTGGGGACCAAGCTGGGAGCAGCAGCTCCGCATCAGCTTGCCCACCCCACCAACCTAGCCCAAGCCCATGAGTGTGGCAGAGGTAGCCAGTCTACTAACGAGCAGTGATGTTGAAATGTCATTATCGCAAAGTAGTACCCAATCAACGCACGGAAACTCAGCAGATAAGTGGGCAGCAACAGCCGCAACCACAGCCGCAACCACAGCTGCAACCACAGCCACAGCCGCAGCTGCAACCACAGCCGCAACCACAGCCGCAACCACAGCTGCAGCCGCAGCCGCAACCACAGCCGCAACCACAGCTGCAGCCGCAACCACAGCCACAGCCGCAACCACAGCCGCAACCACAGCCGCAACCACAGCCGCAACCACAGCCCACAATAGTAGTTGTTCCACCTGAAGTAGGCGCAGTTCAGGAAATCGAGCTTTTTGCAGACGAAGAGGAGCAAGCCACTGTTTCAGAAGATCCATTGTCTTCCAGACCCCCAGCAAGCAAAAGGAGGGTTAGTCCATCAACTTCTTCTTCAAGCCCCACTTCTGATGATCTAGATGCCACTTGGAAGCCACCAGCTCAGTCTGAGAGTGATGCACGCCACAAGACAAGGCTAGTGAAAAGGAAGGTTCCAGAAAGCCTTAGAGTTATGGAGGTAGATGTAGACGAGGGAGGTGATGATGATGAAGAGCCAGTCATCCTGAACATCACTCCCGGCCCAGAGGAGATGGAGACCAATATAATTAGACTATCCAAAATCGCTGCGAGGGATGTAGCACAGATACCACCAACACAGGTAACACCAACACAACCTCCAGCTTCCATATTTGCCTTTGTAAAGGCCCGGCAGGGACCTACATCCAGCTCAACCACCACCTCAGTAGGTAGTGGTAGTGTAACTGCACAAAGTCAAATTCCAGGCACACCCTCCAGTTCATCTGGTATTGAAAGTGGCACCTCCAGCAGCGCCAGAAAGTTCTCCTCCCCAGTTTGGGACTTCTTTTCGCTTAGCAGTAAGGAGGAGTACATTGCTATATGCTCAATTTGTCGGCAGGCTGTTAGGCGGGGTTAGCTTGGTACAAACTATGGTACCGGAGGCCAAACAAGTCATCTCAAAAAACACCACAGTATCAAGTGGGAGGCTCACCTACTTTGCTTAGAAAAAAGTAAAACTGGACCCATTGCTGTTGTTGGGGATGAAGAAGTAGGGGAAGATATGATCGCGGTGGAAGGTCAACAAGAGGGAGACATTTCTAGCCCTGTCCCCAGCAGTATAGTGGTACCGCCCACATCCTCAGCAACATCTCAGTGGCACCGTAGTAAGAGTCAGCCTGAGACACCAAGGCAACCGAGTACTGCAATGAGAAAAAGTGCGTCGTCATTGAGCCTAACTGGGTTCAAGAAGACAGCTGCACCACAAAGGAAAATATTCCAGCCTACCATTGACAGCATGCTTAGGTCGGAGGGGCAGTACCAACGCAACCACCCATCGGCACGGTTGTACAATGCGAAGCTAGCTAAAATGTTAGCGCTGGACCTTCTCCCTTTTTCATTTGTGGAAGGGGTGGGTTTCCTTGAATTTGTTTCAGCCATCTGCCCTAAATGGAAGGTTCCCAGCCGGTCCTATTTCGCCAGAGTTGATGTTCCAGCACTACATCACGGTGTGCTGGAATTGGTTGGACAAACTTTGCAGCAGAGTGCTGTTCACAATATCCACCTGACAACAGACATGTGGACCAGTTGCCAAGCCACTGATTACATGTGCATCACTGCACACTGGGTCTCCTTTGTGGGGGTTAGAGAAAAGCTATCTGAAGTAGGTGCTGTTGACACAGCTGAGATTTTTAATGCTACTCGGAAACATGCAACTGTAGCCATGTTCGCCATGGAGAAATCTCATACTGCTGCAAACATTTTGGAAGAGTTTAACAGCAAGGTCTTTGAATGGCTGCACCCAAGAGGGCTTAAGATTGGTTTTGTTGCCGTGGATAATGGCAGTAATGTACTTAAGGCCATGGAGGTTGGTGCCTATTTCAGGGTCCCGTGTTTGGCGCACTGCATTAACATTATAGTTCAAGACTTTCTGAAAAAAGAAGCCATAGTCAGCAACTTACTGACCACCTGCCGCAGAATATGCACTCATTTCAGCCATTCTTTTAAAGCCCGGAAGCAGCTGAGGATCATTCAACGTGACTATAGAATGCCAGTCAAAGCACCCATCCAGGAGGTGGCAACACGTTGGAACTCAACGTATTACATGCTTGACCGTCTGTTTGAGCAGTACAGACCAATCAATGAATATGTCATGCGAAGGGCGGATGCTACTGTGAAGGGCATGACCCTTCAGATGGACCACTGGTGCCTAGTTAAATGCCTGACAGAGATGCTTCTTCCTTTCGAGGTCTTCACACGTGAAGCGGGCAAGGAGGACTGTACTATGGGCCAAGCTATCCCATTGTTGCACATGCTAGAGCAACAGCTGAAGGAGGTGTCTGAAGCATACATAGGTGTGGAGGAAAAAAAAGAAGCATATGAGTTGGTGGAGAGCTTATCATTTCGCTTAACTGAAAATGCAAGGGTGCAAGCTAAGATTTTGTCACAAGAACATTACATTTGTGCCACAATTCTGGATCCACGGTACAAATCGGCACTGAACAGTAAGACATTACTCCCTTTTTCAGAAGTGGATGTTGCCCGGTACAAAACTTGGATAGCTGAGGCAGCCAGTAAATTGGAAAATGAACGGCTGGTAATTAAAAGCCCGCTACTCAAACCCACAACAAGTACTGCAGCAGGGCATCCGGCGTCAAGTTCAACTTCAGAGCCTGAGGGCAGTGCGTTTGGTTCACAGCTGTCACCAACACTATCGACAACAGCAAGAACCGGATCATCAGCCCCAGTAAAAACAGCGCAGGATTGGTATTTACAGCATTGACTTGCTAGGTCCGGTGCTGATGCAAAGACAAAAGAGGCAGAACAAAGTGTAGCACCCCTGAACATTGAGCGGATGGTCCAGGCCTATCTGGATGACCCAACAGAGGTCTACATTGATCAAAACCCATTGCGGTATTGGTATGGCAAAAGGGGCCAATGGCCAGTGCTCAGCAGGCTGGCGATAAACTATCTGGCTTGCTTTGTCGCAAGTGTCTCTTCTGAACGTGTTTTCAGTGCTGCTGGTTCCATTGTAACAGTGAAAAGGACCAGTCTCTCACCCAAAAACGTGGAGAGGTTAACCATGATCAAAATGAATCAGCAATTTATACCACCGAATTGCACAATACATGAATCAATGCAGGAAGATGAGGACAGCGGCTCAGGTGATGGAAGTAGCGTGTTAGATGATGATTACCTACTTCTGGTTGAACCCCCAGAGTTTGAGGACGAGCTATACTTCCCTGACAACTAGGCTTCCACTTCTTACTGTCGTCCTCCCTTATTTACTTTTATTTGTGTGTCTGTCTTTCTGGTTGGAAACTTCGAATCACAATAAATCCATCACCACCGTCTTCTAGTCTTTTATTGCCATATATGAGTTTCAGCTGTCTGCATTTCAGTCCACTCCTCCGAGTCCTGCTCCTCCATCCTCCTGAATTGCCCTAAATCTATTGCCCTCAAGCCAGATGATGATTGAATGTAGCATAATAGAAGAAAAAAGAAAATCTTGCCTCGTTGAGTCCCTCCAAAAGAAGTGGAACATAATGATGACTACTATAGCTATCCTCCTTTCCGAGCTGAGAGAGACTGCCCATTAACTGAAGATGAGAAGGAACAGGTAATGAATGATGACATACATTGGACGCTGACTGAGTGATTTGTGTTGTTGTTGTTTGTAGTGCATGAAGTTAATTCATTGTGTACTATTATCTAATCTACACACTAAAAGTAACTCAAGGCAATGTTTGTTTCTCTTCTTGTTTTTTAATAACAAATTTGTACTTCTACAGCAGGCCGATCCATTGCATTTTGAATATGGAAAGGGGACTCAATCTGTACACTGCACACTGAGTTGGACAACACACCATGATGATGACCACAGTGACATAATATCTTCGCAGTCACTCAGTAGGATCCGAGATGATTGATGGAATAACTCAGGGCGTTTCATGAGTGGCATAAAAGGTAAACAAGTCAACAACAACCACTGCAGACCTACATGTCTGTGTAGTGGTGGAGTCGAGTGTGGTGGTATGACTGACAGCGGTGCATTGATTTAGTCACTTAATTTTTAAAATGCTATGTTGCTGTATATCTGCTTTGTCTGCCTCTGTCAAAAAATGTACGCTAAATGGAGGATGGGTCACGGGTGCCGTGGGCCTGCTCTGTCCTGTTGTTGTTGGAGGTTAATGCTGGAAACAGACTAGAGTAGACATGATGTATCCATGCCGCCTCTGAAAGTGTTCTTGTTGCACTCCACCGTAATTTATGCATTTTTTTTCTACTTGATTTTTCAATATCCCTTTTGTTTTTCCATCTACAATTACAGGCCGGCCCTTACCCTGTGCTATACTGGGAAAAACAACTCACACTTACCTTACCAATGAATCTACATCTGCCAGGCAGGCAGTGGCGTCACCCAAGAATGATGGCCGGAGCGTCCATGGAAGGGAGGACCAAGAGGAATGCCGAGATGCAACTCCCCATTTTGACCAGGATAACATACAGTAACAGTATCAACTTTCATCATCTTTTAAATAATTTGATTAATTTTTTGTCCTCAATCATTACTACTGTGTGTTGTTGTTATTATTATGTTTGCTCTCTGCTTATAATTCAATTCATCCCTACAGCTATTTTTGAATTTTCTTTGCTATCTTTAATAGTAAACACGGGCAGGTACAACAGAACAGAAACTGTATGTAATTCGGGTCTCTCAGAGGGCAGACAGGCAAGGCAAATTGCATAATGTACTGCTGTCCTGTACTGTCTAATTGTCTAGTAGTAGTTAGTAAGTACTACTTATCATTAACCATCAAGTTATCATCATCATGCATGCATTTCCTTTTTCTCCCTTAACAGATTTATGGATATGGTCTTCTGCCAAGATTGTGTTTTGTTGTTGTCCATGCGTACTGTTTTTCTTTGTCAAACCTTTCCCCAAACTCCCCTTCCCAACTATTCATCAAACCCTAACCCTCTTCCCCCGGGCTGTGTGACTTATTGAGGTGTGACTAAATTAAATGTAATTATTTCAGAAAAAGAGAGGAACTCTTGATCGCCCAAAGGACTAGGGTAAAACTGAAATAACAAAGAAGACGTCCTCTGGGATTTGTTTAAAAACTTATGTGCACACCTAATCACACATAGCCAATCCAACTGCATACACACCACAATTATTCATAAAGGACACCGCCAACCTGGTGGCTACAGTAAATTGGCACAGATATTCATACAAGGTCAATAATGTTTGCAATTTACTAAGTTCATTTATTGCAGTTAGTATTTAAAAACAGGAAAAAACTTAATTAAAAAACATTTATATTAAACAATAATCACACACAGTTGATTCCAAATTTAAAAACAATTAATCACATAAATCACAATTAAAATCATTAAACCCAAAAAGAAAAAACACGAGAGATAACCCAGACAGTTATCTTTGTCTTTGGTGGCCACACCCCAGAATTATAATCATGTGCACACGCCCTGATATCTAAAACCATCAATATCTATGGTGCTTGTCTGTACAGCTGGGTATATGGCAACAACAAAAGTGCGTTGACGCGTTTCGAAGGCTTCGTCTTATTTCACCTTCTTTATCAAGACAGAAAATTAAAACCTCTCGTTTCTTGTAAATATTTCGGTGGGTGATAGTTAAAACCCTATCTAGCCACAAATATCGTGATCCCAGGGCGTTGTCACCGATTAAAATAATTCAATAATTTTTTTTTGCACACTTATGAAAAAGGATGATGTTTGTGGTTCTCGAATGTCCCCACTACTCCCTTTGGCACTCCAATGGTCTATCCTTAATGTTTCAATTTCTGATTAAAAAAGGTGCCGGCTCCTACTTTCTATTTTTAATTTCAGTGCCAGGATATTTTATCTTGAGGGAATCTTGTACCTTCATACGATTCCTCCCACTTATATACGTATTAGAGCATCATCCAATTCAGCTCTCTATTGTTCTTTATACCGGCGGTCCCTCGATCCGTCCTGGTCTACTTGTGGAATGTACACCAATAATTTATCACACGCTTGCTGGGGCAGATGTGGCAAAAGCAACACTAATTCAATTTCAAGGCAGGGCGAGGATCTTCTTCTGCTTGCCCACCCATGAGCAGTATATTTGCGAGGTAATTTTTTTACCAAAGGAACCTAATCCATCAGCATTAACTGCCGGCATCGATTGGATTTGTTGTCATCCTCCTACACAGCACTAACGGTTACGCTTGTGTCGAGTATACTGTAGGCCTAGTCGAGTGACTCGACACAACTAGAGTTCGTAACTCTATGTACTAGGCTATCCCCGCCACCATTATGTTTTATTGTATTTTGGCATATTATTGTTTGGCAGTAAGTTCTGTACTGTACTTTGTTCTACTACTCCTCCCACAGTCTCTCTCAGGTGACTGACTGTCTCATTTTCTTTTTTTGCAATTGCTACTGCCAGTGCCTACTACTACTACCACCACAACCATGGCATGTTGGGAAAGAAAACCATCATCACCATGCAGCCATCGCTGTGCCTAAGTTAAACATCAAGCACAGGTAAGAGAAGAAGTTTGGGGGAGGCATAATTAATAATGGAAATTTTTTCATTAATTCAATTTCACACACCCCTTTGAGTCCAGTTGCAGAATGCATAGACTAGGAGGAGAGACTGACAGTACTAGTAGGACAAGTCACTCAGTGAGGGGTACCGCATCTATCTGTTTGTGTCTTACAAAGTCAGCCAATTATTTAAATCAAACACTGGCTGTGGCCCTGCACCAGCAAGGAAACAGTGTGACGTAAAACAGTAACCCCACCCACAAAACATTAACAACATTGTATGTAAAGTATAAATATATAATTTAATCCCCTAACAAAAGTAAACTATGTAAAAAATCCCACAACAACACCTGACCCACCCCTCTCCCTAACCCCAACCAATGTCCATTTTCAGGAACGAAAAAGTACAACAAATTAATGTCCAATTGTCCAAATAAAGTGAAAACCCCAACTCCCGATTCCCACCCACCAAAATAAGCAATAAAAAAGGGGCAATCAACAGGGTCTGTTCATCGGCGGGCTCGCCTCTCCAGGACACGAATACGCTCCTCTAGGCGGGCCATGCAGTGCTTCAATGCGCAGCAATTGCATCCACAGGGGGGGGCAGCAGTGCTATTAAATGAAGTGCGGCGGCGGGCGGCTGCCAGACGGTGGCGCTGTAACACTGGAGGTGGGTGGCTAGGCCCCAGGGCATTGGAGGAGGCTGCAGCTGCTGCCGCCTCCTCCTCCTCCGCCAGAACCACCAGCCACTGGTATTCCGTTTGTATGGCCTCCAGATTCTGGCACCGGGCCTTGGCTGCCAACTCCTTCCTGTCTGGTTTCCCTTTGGAAGGAGTAGCTATATCAAGAAGAAGAAACAAGACTATTGTAAAATATACTCTCAGCAAAGCAGTAAGACAAATTAATTCTACACATAGTGGCACAGTAGCACTAGCAAGCACAGTACATAACATTTGTGGTATGTATCTATCCTCCCACTTCCTCGGCCTCTAACATTTGTGGGAGTTTCAGGCATTTAACCAACCATGCATCTGATTCCTATCAGCCACCTATGCATGCATGCATCCCACGTATCCTTCTCTGCCAGTCATAAATATTAAATCTCGCCCGTCCTTCCTCCTTCCACCCTTCTTTCCCTTTTCGTTCAACCCATCCATCAAGGTCATCTGATCTGACTTTTAGTCTTCTCCATAAAACTTTCACAGCTGAGTTGAAGTCAGATAGAAGAGGCCATTGGTTACTCAACAGTACACTCCCGCCGCTAATGCTATTGCTATTGCTAATGCTAAGTAAAGGGTGTCTTCTTCAACCGTTCACAACAACTTCTTACTTAATGAGTCTCAACAGTACAGTATACAGTACACCCTTGCAGCGAGTGTAATGTCAATAAGTAAGGATTAGGAATATAACTTACCACCGCCCGCCACTGCTGCTGGCTCACCCCCTGCAGCTCCTCCTGCAACTGTCGCATCTCCTCCTGCACCCTCAGCGGCCGCGTCGCCTTCGCCGCTGGCCCCGGTACTGGTGGTCGGTAATACACCTAGAAAAAACATTACACATTTTTTAGATGCCATATACACCTCCCCCTATT
This sequence comes from Calotriton arnoldi, assembly GCA_963921515.1. Lineage (NCBI taxonomy): Eukaryota > Metazoa > Chordata > Amphibia > Caudata > Salamandridae > Calotriton > Calotriton arnoldi. Next base: position 50,602 of record CAWUFW010020856.1, read on the forward strand.
TTTCACTAGCAAGATTGAAAAAAAACTTAATACATACATATACAACATACATCACTAGTACAAATCAGGTAGTAGAGTAGACACTAGTAGTGTTATATGGTCCCTAGGGTCATTCTAGTCTTTGCTAAGTTAGCCCGAGCCATGCAACCATTTTAGCTTTGTGTCTTTTATTTTTGCGCACGTTACCTCGCAGCTTGTTGTGTAAGATGCATTTGAGCCCACATGAGCTCATACTGCTACTGTCTGAGCACTGCGTACAAGGTTGAAAAACAAGCCACTTTGTTATGGAGTTCTGGTGTTAGTCCATATTGCTTATCCATAAAAATGCTACACTTTTTGGCACGACTGAGAAATGCTTGCAATATACTAACGCGCACCATTTTTCTCATAACAGACGGAAGATTCCCTTCTACGAACCAGAGCTTTGCAGAGCTTATGATGTAACCAGTACTAGGTTCTTCTAAGGTGAGGGGTCCCCAGAATTTGCTCAGAGATCTTCATTTATAATTTTATATACACTATATTCCTACCAAGGGGAGGGTGGTACTTCCACCACTGTTCAGTTATCATGATTTCGCCTTTTGTCTTCTATGGACTTGTAGTTGTAAGTGTAACTAAGTGTAACAATGTTTATTGTTTTAATCTTATGCATTTTGCTGTTGGTGCTGCATTATAGAACAATGTACAGAGCTTGCCAGTTGAAAATAAACCATTTGAACTTACATAGACTCGGTGGTATTTGGTGTGGACTTACACGAGTGAGTGAGCGAAAGGGTGTGCATTGCTTCCGCGACTGAGAGGTCGGGAGTGTTATGTTCTGGGTTGTCTACTCATTGTGTATCTTGGGGGGTTCGGAGAGCTAATGAGACACTATAACTAGTCGGTCAGGGGATTGTGGTGGGTTCTGATTGAGGTGTGAGGAAGGTCCAACCTCCCATCACCAACGTCCTATTTTCTTGTGCAAAGTTCTGTATGTGCAGAATCCCTACAACAGTAGTAGTATGTCCTATCCTATCAAAAATAGTAAAATCTGGTTGGGCATTTTGTTGGTGGGAACTGTCGAAAAGCCTCAAGATTAAGAAGACTAGAAGTAGTAGAAGAGGACAACCCAAAGGACTGGACTCAATGGCTAGAGCTATTGGTGAATCTGAGTTTTATTTAAAACCTTTTAAATAAAGAGTGGCCAACTGGGCAAGCTTATCTACAGACAGGCTAATAGTAGTAGTAGTACAGAGAGTCATAGCAGAGGCAGTTAGAGGCAGGGATAACAAGAATTAAAAACAGATAGTCTAGATCGAAGAAGAATTTGTAAAAAAAATAGAATTAGGAAACCGAAATAATAGTTGGGAAAAAATAAGGTGCAGGAAAAGTTAGGGAAATATAATTATTAATATTAACCACTGGAGGACTTACTGGGGCCAGCAGCAGAGCCCGCGGTAGAGGAGTGGTCCTTGCCCTGGGAGGCATGTTGTTCTGGTTCCGCCGACTCAGACCCCGTCTTCTTGCCCCTGGGTGCTGATCATGTAAGATTTAATAAAGAAAGATACATAAATTAATGTTTGGTGTGAAACAAATAAAATATTTTAAAATACGCTCCAAAAACATTTTTGTGAACAACAATTGCAATAAAATTGACCTATCTAATCTGATCGACTAGTAGTATTGCGAGATTCACGGACCGTCTAGTAAGCCTAAGTACCACCTGACCTAGCCCACCTATTCCAGACGGGCCAATTGTTCACTAAGTCTGCATTTCCATTTATTTTAGTCCTCAAAAATGCATAGATGGAGGACACATGCATACATTTTTGCATACACCAAATTGTTGGTTGGTTGCTGCTGATGTTCTGCTAGTGATGATAAGCCTATTAACACTCACTAAACAAACTACAAAAGGTTCTACTAAGGACTGGGGTAAGCAGCACTTAGCAGCACGTGACGTGACAGAGGATGCGTCACGCAGACCACTTAAAAATTACCAACTAATACTAATAAGTAACTAAACCTATCAATCCACCACTATCTCTTCTTAGTGGCAGGAGGACAAAGGAAGAACTAGAGTCTCGCTAGCATTAAGGCGCAAGGAAGGCGGTCGCGGCTCTGGCTACGGCAACGAGCCCTGTGGCCCTTTGCCACGGTTCTGGGTAGGGGGGGAGGGCGGAAAACATAAGGTAGGAATTTAAAAAGTAAGTAAAAGAAATGAAAAATGCAGGTAATAGAAAAAGAGTGAAAATGTAGTGAAAAACACACAAAAAGTAGAAAAAAACTCAAAATATACAATCAGGAAAATAGAGAGATAGATAATAAATAAAAAAGATCAAAAAAAAGTTTCCAGAAACAAAGGATTGAAAAGATAGAGGGAGGATTGAAAAGCAGGCCCGAACCATAGCAATAGAGTGAAAAACAAGATGGCCACGCCCATTGCGACCGCATGGGCAAGTTCGCGCGATATTTCCCCCCCCCGAGCACGCAAAAAGCGTCTCGAACACATAATACGCGTTCCCGAACAGGAAATACTTATCGCGAATGTGCGGGAGCATGCAATACACGACCCGGAACAGGAAATAAGCATCGCGAGCGGGTGGGAGCATGCAATACACGACCCGGAACAGGAAATAACCATCGCAAGCGGGCGGGACAAGTGAAAAACAAGATGGCCACGCCCATTAGCGCCCGCATGGGCAAGTTAGCAATATATTTCCCCACGAGCACGCAAAAACACATCGCGAACGGGCGGGACAAGCAACTCCGCTTCTTCGCGGAGTTTCTGCATGCTCCCAGAGATTTTTTACAATTTCACGGAGATTTGCGTAAGGCGACTACGCAAATTCCGCCCACCCCTAGTCAGGAGGTCCCTATTACTGTTATGTTTGGCCTTAAAATGTCGGGCGCCACCGGATAAGACATATCACAGTTCTTAATTGCCCTTGTGTGTTACAAGATACGCATCTTGGTTTGATGTATAGTACTACCAATGTACTTAAGTCCACAAGGGCAACTAAGACAATATACAGTATATGGTGTGCTGCATGTAATAAATTTCTTGATGGTCTTTGGTTCCTTTACTCCCAGTACCTGATATGTTAGGACTCTTTTACTCCCTGAGCAGGCCTTACATCTGCAGCAGGGGAAGAACCCGTAATTCATTTCCAAACAGATTCGGGGCCACTTTATTCATATGGCTATTAGTTAGAGAATCTCTTAATGCCCTGGCTTTTCTAAAGGTTAACAATGGTTGCGCCGGAATATCCGTTCCTATGACTGGATCCATCTTTAGCAAGCTCCAATTCTTGCGTAAGATAGTTCTCAGTTCCCCTGCTCCTTCTGAAAATGTAGTGATCATTCTGAATTTACAGTCGTTGGATTTCTTAACTGGTTTCCCTTCCAGCAATTTGCTCCTAGGGACGGAATTCACTTTCTGTAGCGCACCACTTAAAACTTGTTCACCATAGCCTTGGGCTCTGAATCTCTCCAAACATTCATCAGCATGTTTTTGAAAATCAATTTCCCTAGTATTGTTCCTCTTTATACGTAGCAGTTCCCCATAGGGGATGCTGCCAATTAGTTTAGGGGGATGACTGCTGGAGGCGTGTAGTATCGAATTGCCCACAGTGGGCTTCCGATATAGTTTAGTGCAGAGTTTATGACCTATCACACAGACTTCCAAATCCCAAAAAGAATTGGGAAGAATTGATATCTGCACTGAATTTCAAATTTACATTGTTATTATTAGGCATTTGCACATATTCTGATGCTGTCTCATTTGATCCCCTCCAAATCAGGAAGAGATCATCTATATACCTGTACCAGGTAACAACTTTATTAGTCCAGATGCTATTAGCATCTGCCCAGGCCACCTGCTCCTCCCACCAGCCCACAAATAAATTCGCGTAGCTGGGGGCAAAGCAGGTGCCCATGGCTGTTCCGGATACTTGTCTATAGTGTTGTTCCTGGTACAAGAAAATATTATTTAAGCAGAATTCCAAAAATTCTACCAGCATCTCATTGTGCTCGCTGAATTTCAGTGATCGATTCCTCAAGAAATACCTAACCACCTGTAAGCCCTCCTGATGTGCTATACAGGTATATAAGCTAGTGATGTCCATCACAATCATGGTATCCCCTTCCTGCCACTGCACTTCCTCTATGTGTTGGAGAAAGTCTTTGGTGTCTTTAATGTAAGATTTTAATGTTATCACAAACTCAGACAAGAAATGATCTATATACACAGACATGTGTTCCAAAAGACTGCCCTGCGAGGAGACAATTGGTCTCCCCGGCGGTGATATGGCATCTTTATGTACTTTCGGCAAATGATAAAAACAGGGTATAACTGGATTCAAACACCTTAAAAACAGATACTCTTCTGTTTCCAACATGCCCTTGTCATACTATTTTCTCAACAACACATGACAATTTGTGATGCTCAAATTGTATACATTTTTTCTCACTATTTCATAATATGTTACATCAGACAATTGCCGTAAGGCTTCCTTATTATAGGCATCATAAGTTTGAAGCACTACGTTACCGCCCTTGTCTGAGGGCTTGCAGACAATGGATGTATCCCTTCTGATGTTCTCAATCGCTTGATATTGCTCATGAGTGAAATTGTGTTTCTTTGCCTGTACATAATCTCTTTTCCTCAAATTCATCAATTCTTTTGTCACAGCATCAGAGAATGTATCAATAATGTCACTAGGCATTTGGGGCAAAAAAGTAGATGCTAGTTTAAAAGAAGTCGTTGCTCTCTGTTGTTCTATGCCTAGTACCCCTGTCAGTTCATTAGTTCCACACAGGCTTTCAATTTCATTGCCCAAATCCTCCAAAGCTTGTAATGCCGGTAGATCATGTCCGACTAGAATATCAGTTGCTGAAGAATATTCTCCCGTTCTCTTCTTCTGCTGTTTCCTTGGTCTCAACTTAAAAAATTTATGAAGCTTCAATTTCCTTGTGAACCGGAATAGTCAGTCATTCCTTGTCTGAGTATATTCAAGTCTCTTCCGTGGGCAAAAGGTAAAGCCCAATCTCAATACTTCCTCTTCGCATTGTGTCAATTTGCGTGGAGTTAGATTAATGATGGTTAGATTTTCTCCTGTTGCTCGCGTTAGCGTCGTTTGTTGAATTTCTTCTTGCTTCTTGTGACTGGAGGAGACCTGCGTCCTTTTGCGCCACTGTCCCCCTCTTCTTGTTGGTCTCCGCATTTTGATTCCGGGGGTTTCCCTCTGTTGCCTCTCTGCCATGACTGACTGATGACACGAAATTCGTCGTGAAAAAGGGATCTGCTGGAGGCCATGCTTGAAGTGTCCCCACTTTCATCTCTGGACTGCTCGGGATCGGTTACCTCCGACTCTGAGGTATCTTGTTGGTCAGTTAACTGAGGCACAGATTTTGTCTGGAGAGCCCTCCGTGGTGCATCAAACTTTTTTGCAAATGTTAACACTCTCCCGAGTGCATAGTCACGCTCATCACGTTCAAATTTTTCTTGTTTTCTTTGTCTGATTTTGCCTTCATAATTCTTAAGGCATTTCAGCATTTGCGTTCTCAGTTCCTCTTGTCTGCCTTTATTTTCATCTTTAGCAATTTCCGCCTCCAAATCTTCAATGGCTTTGCGCGCCTTATCCCGGTCACTCCAAGCAAACTTAATGAGAATGGTGAGCATTCCCTTCCAGGAGTTGGCCGTATGCTCAGACCATTCTTCCAGCAAGGCCAAACATAACAGTAATAGGGACCTCCTGACCTTTTTTGCCCTGGATCATGTTCCATTACATCCGAGGGGAGAAGATAGGGTTACCAGCCTAAGGAGGCTGGAATCCAGATATATAATTGATCTACAAACAAAAGCACCTGAGGGCCTGAACAGTAATGAGGAACTTGCGGTACACTTAGGTGATTAGATAGTGTGCCACTGTCGTGAATAAACGAGGGAATTCTTTGAAAGCGCTCTATGTTGGAAATTTTGAGATGTTAAAAATTTGAAAAAAATCTTGAAATAATTCTGGGATGTTTGAGGATTTGTGTTTGTAGATTGACTCTTTATATACATGAACTTTTGTTGGTCTGTGCTGAGAAGGGAAGAGGCTGTGCATATATTTTGCTTAATTCATTGCAATTTCACACTAAGGTTTGGGTGCCCATTCAGGGCAAGATTTTTAATGTTACCTCCATTAAACATACCGGGTTAATGTTAACTGGGTAATGGTCCATATAGATGGGAGGTCTAACGATGTTATATACATTAGTAATGAAATGGAAGTAACCTATGAGAACTTTTATGTGTAAATAGGCATTGAAGGAGTATGTGCACTCTAAGCCCATTTGTGGGCATAATTTATTGAGCAGCATTATGAATTTATGTATGAGCTTCATGAAACCATATGAAATAGGCTCTTCGTACTTGTCATCATGAAGATGGTGCACTCCTGACGCGGCGAGGAGGCGTTTCAGGGCATTCCGCCCCTTAATCATAGGCTGTTACAAGTTGATTAAGGGGCGGAATGCCCTGAAACGCGTCAGGCAACATAACTCACCTAAGAAGTGACGGAAAGTTACATCGTGGAAAGCCGGAGGGTTGGCTTGCCGCCGAGTGCTTCCTGGAAGATCGAGGGCATTTGTTGATTCACATGTTGCAATGCGGCCTCCTCGCCGCGTCAGGAGTGCACCATCTTCATGATGACAAGTACGAAGAGGCTGGGGATCGAAACTTGTTCGAAACCTCTCAGCGCAGCGAGCCAGATATAATTCACTTTCCAGAACTTCTTGGATCCTACTATAGGATTGATAATGAACATTGATAATGGATGTGACTGTGAACCTACTCAAGGGAAATTAAAGGCTCTTTTCTTTTCTTTTTAGAATAATACAATTCCCAGAATGCAACAGATTGGAACACGAACTGAGTGTAGCCCACTGAGGGCTGGGAACCAATGAGAAATGTGCATGAACTGATCAAAAAGAGCCCGTCACACTCACAACTTGTAACAGCCTATGATTAAGGGGCGGAATGCCCTGAAACGCGTCAGGCAACATAACTCACCTAAGAAGTGATGGAAAGTTACATCGTGGAAAGCCGGAGGGTTGGCTTGCCGCCGAGTGCTTCCTGGAAGCTCGAGGGCATTTGTTGATTCACATGTTGCAACGCGGCCTCCTCGCCGCGTCAGGAGTGCACCATCTTCATGATGACAAGTACGAAGAGGCTGGGGATCGAAACTTGTTCGAAACCTCTCAGCGCAGCGAGCCAGATATAATTCACTTTCCAGAACTTCTTGGAGCCTACTATAGGATTGATAATGGACATTGATAATGGATGTGACTGTGAACCTACTCAAGGGAAATTAAAGGCTCTTTTCTTTTCTTTTTAGAATAATACAATTCCCAGAATGCAACAGATTGGAACACGAACTGAGTGTAGCCCACTGAGGGCTGGGAACCAATGAGAAATGTGAATGAACTGATCAAAAAGAGCCCGTCACACTCACAACTTGTAACAGCCTATGATTAAGGGGCGGAATGCCCTGAAACGCGTCAGGCAACATAACTCACCTAAGAAGTGACGGAAAGTTACATCGTGGAAAGCCGGAGGGTTGGCTTGCCGCCGAGTGTTTCCTGGAAGCTCGAGGGCATTTGTTGATTCATATATATATATATATATATGCATCAACTCGTTAAGCACTCCAACTTAACCTCCAGGAAAAAACGAGCGTAGACCCAAGTATCGTGCTGTGTTATTTTATTGCCATTCTGCCATGACGCGTTTCAGGCGATCCCGCCCTTGATCACATATATATATATCCCACCATATGCTTCACCTGGGCACTCAGCGGGTGCCTCCGCAGACGCGAGGTGAATTCGTCTTGTCGCTTAACAACCACAAAATTTTCGTAGCACTCACGGGGTCAGTGAAATTATTTATTCTTACAGCAAACACGTTTCGGCATCAGTGCCTTTGTCAGTGCCATAAATCATTATGTATTTCGCACAGCATTCAGTCTTTTAAATAGCCTAATGTTCACTTCATTGGTGGGGCTGCAACCAATCCGGAAACAACAAGTGTTTCTTGCGTCGGCATTAATGTCAAATGAGAGGGGCCTCAATCTCCCATAATGCAACATCTATGATGAATTAAACAGCGCTCTGTTGATTTATCCAGCATTACGGCCACATCTCATTACTCATTTTAGTCTTGACATTTCCAGCGGGCAGCCACTTCTCACCCGATAATGCTGTGCTCATCTCCCTCGCCTGCCGCTGATTTTGTTCACGGAGTTTCTGCAGGTGTCCTTCATATGGCTGGGGCACCACAGACTTGTATAGTCCGCATCCTTCTTGGTCGGCAGACTCCGGTAGCGGTGGTTCAAGCTTGCCAAACAAATCCCACCATACGCTTCACCTGGGCAGCCGAACACTCAGCGGGTGCCTCCGTAGACGCGAGGTGAATTCGTCTTGTTGCCTAACAACCACAAAATTTTTGGAGCACTCACGGGGTCAGTGAAATGATTTATTCTTACAGCAAACGCGTTTTGGCATCAGTGACTTCGTCAGTGCCATAAATCATTATGTATTTCGCACAACATTCAGTCTTTTAAATAGCCTAATGTTCACTTCATTGGTGGGGCTGCAACCAATCCGGAAACGGCAAGTGTTTCTTGCATCGGCATTAATGTCAAATGAGAGGGGCCTCAATCTCCCATAATGCAACATCTATGATGAATTAAACAGCGCTCTGTTGATTTATCCAGCATTACGGCCACATCTCATTACTCATTTATATATAGGAGTTGACCTTACGGCTCGAATCTGGGGAACTGGGTTCGAGTCTCGGCAGTGATGCTGAACATCCTGTGATTCTGGGAAAATCACTTAATCTCCCCGTGCCTAACAAAAATGAATGTGTGCTCATGTAATGCAACTGGTGCTATGTAAAGCGCTCTGATACCTGATTCGGGTCAAGTTCGCGCTATATAAAGCTCTGTAAAATAAAAAAAAATAAAAAAAAAATATATATATATGTATGTATGTATATATATACACACAGACACACACATACATATAAATATACTTACCAGCAGTTTTGTGTGGTAGAGGGCCAACACTGTATTACAATGCGTTGTAAAGGTCAACATGTCTTATATGCTCAGTGTTATAAAAGATTGTTTGGTACTGACTGACATTCATACTTACATGTAAGGGCTTTTAGCCAGCCTTCTTCATCCTTTGGTACGTTGCTGTTGTGTCATTCACATATTTCTTCTGCCCACTGCAGAAGACAGTATGAGGAAGTTGGCCAGCCCATTTCAGCCATTGTCCAACTTCACTGTGAGTAACAGCAGACAAAGGTCACTAAATAAACCTATGCTTAATCCTCTGGTAACTTGGCACAAAAGCAACCAAGCTTCACTTAGAGATCTGTTAAACGCCGAAAAGCATGTCAGACTGCAATGAAAAAAGTAACAGTGATAGATATTACCTGATAAGTGAGCTTTTTGTAAGTATGGATCTAGGGCCAGATGTACCTACAACTGGTTGCAAAATACTGGTCGCAATTTGCGACCAATAGTTTTGCTACCAGTGTATTTTCAAAGTGAGCTATGTACTAATAGGTTTACCGATTTGTGGTGAGTCGCAATTTGGCCTACCTCATGAATATTAATGAGGTAGGTTGCAAATGATGACTCACTAGTAATTGCAGCTATCACAAGGATGGTGGCCTGCTGAGGTCAGCAGACCATCATATCTGTGAATGCTGTTAAATAAAGCATTTTTTTCATTAAATGCAAACCAGTTCCCTTAAAGAAACGCAGGATGTGTTTTAAACAAAACAAATGTAAAGTGTAATGTTTACTTTTTAGGAGTAGGCAGTGTTCCATTGGACCACTGTCTACTCCTAAAAAATTATTTTTTCAACATTCCCAAAGAGGAAGGATCCCTTGGCGACCCCCTTCCATTTGCAAATGGGTTAGTTATCACCTCCTTTGAGGTGTTGGGAGATTATTAATAGTTTTCAACCGAATTCCGGTCGCAAAATATTAATACATACTGCTATCATTCGGTATTTGAAAGGGATGCCCTTCTAAAGCCCGAATTAGTATTAGGTCGCAAACCCAAATTGCCATTCAGTAATGTGTTCCTGAATCACAAGTTGAGATTCATACATTAGAAAAAGCCTTTTTGCGATCACAAGTGGCCTGATTCAGTCAATTGGGTCATTTGCGACTGCAAAAAGGCTTCGTACATCTGGCCCATAGGTGAAAGAATGAATCTGAAATGCGGTCAGATAGAAAACTGAAATCATATTTGTTTTGAAGGACAGCTCAAAAGCCCAAAATCGTTTCGAAATTGTATTACTTTTTTAGCCTTTCCCAAGAGATATGCACTTTTAAACTACTTGGGCCTCAATTTCATTTTATGCTGACTAGGTGTTCACCACTTTGATGTTCATAACGCTATTATGTGAAGGTTATTTTTACATCACCATTTATAGTGGATAATAGAGCTATTATTTACTCTAGTTTCACACATCAGTAAAGGATGTGGCATGACCTTGAAATTCAGAAGTTGGAGGAAATAAATGAATATGATTATTGTTCTAATCTGTTGTGTGGAGGGCTGAAGGGCATGCTTTTCTTTCTTCACAGAATGGCTAGTTTTCTGATGTAATGCTGCGGAAATCTTCTGTCTATTCATGTTTTTGGTTCAAATAGCTATTAAGAGTTAATCTAATGGATTACATGCTGGTTTACTGTTTGCACTGTATTTTTGACATGGTCTTGTATTATTCAAAATTTTGACTGTGTTCATAAAGGAGTTTTCATAATGTAGGAACTCCTGGTTCTGCAGAGCACCACTATCTAAGGAGATTATGAAGGTGCACGTAAGCAACATTGTGACTTTATATAATTTGGATTCCTGATTTTGTGAATATCATGAACAGTATCATGTCAAGAGACCAGCAATTGGAATTTTAGTTTGACTTCAACCCTCACTGTGATTGTATGAGTTTTTGTATTTTTGTTTGCAGGATACCAGAAAGCAGAATATTAGGGTACAAGACTATCATAACAAAAGTTTTAAGAACTAAAATAGCGACAAGGTAAGTTATGCATGGATAAGTTTAGGTTATACTTAAGTGCACATGTATGTTTTTTTAGTATATATAGTATGTAGACTCCTCATACTCATTCATACATTGAAGATATTTATATCTTCAAGGTACATAGATGTGGAGTTAAGAATAGTAAATCTATATTTAGCAATATATACTTTCCTCCATGATATTTTGGGTGTCCTTATTAATGCTACAGTATTTTTGCACCCCAATGTTTAGTACATGATATTCTGACATACAACTGTATATGTCTGCTTCGTGTATGGGCAGTGATCTGTGTTTTTGTAGGTATGTACACCTTGGATTATGTGGACTGGCCTAAGTCCCCATAGTGCTAACCTTTCTAAATGAAGCAGACAAATACTTTCTATTCTATATGCTCATGTCAGACCATTAAATATTTCAACCTCAATTCACAAGAAAATACTACATATGGTTGAAAGGCTCTGCCCTCCACACAGAGGCACATGGAAGCAGTGGTGTTGTCCCCTGTCTTCATTCAAGGTCGAAATGACAGATGTTTTAGGTGGTTTCCTATGTGAATCAATGGAGTCTTTAGGACCTCCCTGGCATAGCATCAATGCATTACATGTCTAGGTGTACTTGACTCCCTGTGTAATTGAAGATGTCTCCATATCTCAATGTCAAAGCGTTCCCTGTTCTACGGTAAGTGTCTAATGAATGTGACAGTTTTCCATACAATTTTCATACTGGAAGGTATACAACAAGCTACTCCTAGACCCAATTTTCTATCACCTCTTAGTGCTAATGGGTGTAATCTTTCCCAACACGCAGGACATAAAGCATATGTGTGAAAGCACCTACATTTAGTAGATATTGTGCTCTTCGCCTACTGTTATTCAGGTGCGTAAAAACGTCTCAGTAGACATTAATTCGTTCCGCAATTTATAGAACCTTGAATATCATTCAAAAGAGTGTTTGGTTATTATTTAACTTGATGGGATGTACCTCCTAAATGCCTTATCTGACATGGAATTTTAAGTCTACAGTTTCACATCTATGCATTAGCCACTGATAAGGTATGTACAATCAGGTCCTATTCACAACGCTCCATTGTTTCTAAAATACCTTACAAATATTATTGAAATGAGTAGACCAACATACACCATTAGAACAATGCTTACAATCATACTGAGACTTGATCTGTCAGTGAGTCACCCACACATTATACTTTTTTAGCAATGTATAATGTCTCAGAATTTTCACTGTACTTCTGGAAATCAATATCTGTACCTTATAACTCTCCAGTTTATATAGAAGAACTACATCAAAACTCTTCAATGTCAGCATGTGCACGGAAATCCATAGGTGATTAATCTATTGTAAGGATGAACTTTAGTTTTTCTAGCATATTTCACAATAGGAGTTTGGTTTAGGCCACAGCTTATTCTTAATGTACATCTGCAACTCACACACGTTGTGCTCATCCTCTATCTTGTTTAAATAAAGTACTGTTTGCACTTAAAACTTTACTGGTAGGTAAACTGTTCACTATACAAATTTTACCATATTGAATTAGACTTGTCCCCAACACTACCGTATTTCTATTTTATACATGTACACATATACATACAGTCAATCTAGTCTGTATATGTATTTGGGTACTCTACTACCTACTTTGTTTTCAAACATTATCTAAGGGTTTATAGTGTAATTTGAGGAGCAGTATCTTGGATGATCTCATCAGTGATGTCATTAATATTGTCATTTGAGATGCCATGAGTGATGTCATTAATCATGCATTTAACATGACATGAGTGAGGTTATATGTTAGGTCATAAACGGTGCATTGGTGGGGGTACACGTTATAGTTTGTGCACTGAACTATAACTGGTAAGCTTCAGTGGTGTTTTGGAAAGTTTTAACTAATTTCAACACCTAACTATAACTATACTTTAACTTTTGTGTTTTTCAGTGAATTTCTGAATTTTTATTAATGTAGGGGAAGATCATATTACTGTACTTAACTATAACATCTCTTTAACCCTTGGTTTTTCAAGTCAATTTCTATTTTTGTCCCATATTTCAGCCACTACCCCTACATACTACACAGTGGTGGTCACCTCTGTGAAGTTATAGTTAGGGCACAGTTTCCATAGGAAGAGGGTTTTTTGTTCCACTAATACCTTTGTTGCTGTTTGACGAATATTCACAAAACATTATAGAAAAAAATGTTCATTCACCACAGCTCCTTCCTAGAAAGATTCAGGATGATCCATCAAGCAGGATCTGAGAACAAAGGGGATCCCAAAATTATTTTGTCAATGCAAATTCCCATCGCATATTTAGGACACATTTTAGAAAAAATTACTGAAGAACATTATACCAAATTTGGCAAAAACATAGATCTTTACTCAGAAAGTGTGTTTTTTGTGATTTGGTATAAATCCGTACAATAGTTTTTGAGAAATGAAGGTTCAAAAGTTATGATATATTGACAGTTGTTTCCACAGGAGTCCTGCAGGAGTCCCATGGCAATGCAAAATAAAAAAATAAAGCAGTCTGATTAGCCAAGAGGGCTGTTTTCCCCATTGGGCACATTGGTCCTGCGAGAGAGGGAAGGACCTATGGGACCAAGCAATCTGATTAGCTGGCCACAACATCAACAGAAATGTTGCAGCTGCCATTTGAAGGACTCCGTGACTCGGTACTCATGTCTCACGTGAAAAAAAACATAAACTACAAAGTGGCAGGTATGGGGATACCCTGACCCCCTGGCCCTTCTTAGGGGTCCCTAAAGGCACATCCAGGCCAAAACCTAAAAGAAAATATATCACAGATCTTGTGGGACTCCCACAGGACCCAGTGTGAACCCAGAGAAAAAAAATTAAAAATATAAAAAAATGGAAAATGTGGGGTAGATGTTTGTGGGGGGAGTTGTTCAATGTTCACCCGTGGGGTTGTTCGCCCGTGTGGGGGTTGGCCACAAGGCCTAGCTGCAAGGCAGGCCTTGTGGCCAACCCCATGCAGTGCATAGCCTTTGAATGTGTGCAGTGGGGGGTTTAGTTGCCCATGTGGGTTTAGGAACAGGAACAGGCAGCAGGCCAGGCCCTTATCCAAAACTCTACTGCGCATGGCAAAAAGTATGGTCAGTGAGGGAGTTGGTGAATATGATTATTAATCTCAAGAAATTCACTGAGAAAAGACAAAAGCTAAAGTGATGTTATAGTTAGGTAGGGTAATAAGATCTTACTTTACTTTAAAAAACAAAACCTTCAAAATTTTCTGGAAGAACCAAATGTTGAAGTGATGTTTATTGTAATACGATCTTACTCTACATTTCAATAAAACAGAAATTCACTGAAAATAATGAAGATTAAAGTGATGTTATAGTTAGGCCTTTTAATAATATAAAAAGTATCATTTTAGAACTATAAAACACTGAAACTCAAAAGTTACAGTTTACTGAGCTAACTATAACTTGTGCTCCCACAATGCACTGCTGATGACCTCACATATTACATCCCTCATGACATGTTAAATGGCATCATTTATGACATCCATGATGACATCTCAAATCACATCACTGATGAAATCGCTTGTGACATCATGAAGACCTACGGTGCATCTAGACCTAATTTTCTACAGCCTCTATACTGCTATTAAATGTAAGCTTTAGCAACATGCTTGGTCTCATAATGGGTCTTGGGTGTGTGAGGTGAGTGAGCTCCCCATGAATACTAGTGTACAGGTTGAAGATTATGCACATAGATGTTCTGACTCCTGCAATGCCCCATATCTTGAAAAGACTACATTTATTTATGTCCCTTAATTAGTTTTGTGAGTAATTCAATGTATATGTCAAAGATTTGTGGACATAGCAAACATCACTGATATGTTCCATCTGGACCTGCTGCTTTCCCATTTTTAATGTTCATTTTTCAAGTTCTCTCTGTCTAAAAGGAAAAGCTTTCACTCTTTTAACCACTTGTTGATCTCTGCATTTTCTGCTCATTCTTCTCCCTCATACAATCTTCCTTAGTAATCCTGAAAACCCTTCCCTTTACCGATGTCATTGGTCGCCTTGTTTCCATCCCCTTTGTTCTGAATACACTTAAGATGGTTCCTTACTCTCTCTGTTTTAGCTTTCCCTGCTAGTACTAAATTTGTGCTGTGTTTGTGATTTTTAGCCTCCCATCTTGCTTTAACCTCTGATCCAATCTCTCTTTAAAGGTTTCTCTGGCACTATCTAACTCCTTTGTGACTTCTGCTCTTTTAGCCGTGGTTGCAGGTATTAGTATCGCATTTACTTCAATTCGGTTTGTGAGCATCGGCTAGTGTATGATACAACATCAGGAAAAAATAGGGGTTACAGTATTATAGTAGATTTCCACCAATTTGGCTATCTCCAGGAATGCCAGTGTGCATGAAACATCAAATGTCTAAATGACTGAAGGATGCAAAGATGCCTCAATGGGGGTCTTGGTGGATGACAATGGATTGCTCCAATGGGAAGAGATAGTAAAGAGAACCAAGGGCAACATCTCGAGATCTAAGTATGCACAGTTAAGATTCTGGATTTTGGCGCAGAACTAATATCAACAAGAAACTAAGAAATAGAAGCTGGAATACAAGACATAAGACCCAAGAAAAAAAGTGTCAAAATGGTACTCCTCACTGTGCTTGGCAGATGAAAGTTAGATGGCCCCGCCACACAGAATATGGAAAGGAAGCTTGTCAAGCCAAGAACTGGAATATGTATTACAAGTATCTATGAACACTTTACATTCCATAGTTACTGTTGCTAGCCTTAAAAACAACCACTTTTTACACTCCACAGGATATATATAACTCAGCAAATCTATCCAAAATGGAGAAGAATCAGATATGTACTTGCAAGAAATGTGAAGCGTCGGAGGCAGATGATATACACATGATTGTGGAATGTCCCGGTTTGGAAGCATTCTTGAATAAAGTAAGTGGTGCATTAGCCGAAATACATGAAGAAACAATTGAAGTAAGCCCCAAACCTATTATTTTTCACAGTGCATTTCATGGCTTAGGAAGTCAAAATGATAATATGCAGAAAAGAAAACTACCCAATCCTGCTGACAAGGAAGCAATTTGTAAAAAGTGGATGGTGGAAAGTGCTCAAAATTTCCAGGAATAGAGAAAAGGGTTGATTGATATCATTAAATAGGAGAAACAGGAAACAAGTTTGAAAAGGAAAAGAATGCTCTGAAAACCAACAATAAAATGGTTAAAGGTAAAAGAAGATGGATGATAAAATATGAAAGGTTATTTGATTACATCAATTAAGATGTAGGTTGTAGAGAACATCTCAGAACTCTTGAATATCTGCAGAGAGATGTCTTTCTCCCCTAAAGGGCTAGTTACAGGAAAAAAGTGAAGTAAAGAAAAAAATACATCTAATAGTAATGAGGACTAAAAGCAATCTAGCTTTCACTTTCTACAAGATACTTCCAATGTATTGCTTATTGCATCCAGATTCAAACACATATGTAACATATTATGTGCTGCATGTTAACCTTTCACTGATTTTGTCTTTCTTCCCTTCACTTCTGTAAAATCTTTCTTATTCACTCCATATGTACAAGCCTTACAAGGTCCACATTTCCAAAAACATTCTCTATCACACAATAATCTGTTTCCAGGTTGTTTTATTGGTTGTAGGAAACTGGTAATTAAAAAGTCTTCCAATGATTTAGTCTTTTGATATGTAATTCTGGATTGGGCCCCACAAACCCTTTCAGATGCTCTTCATGACTTAAGATGTGCACATTCTTTCTCAGGATCTTCAGCAGATTTTGTTGTTCCTCATTTAAAAACCTTGCATTGCAATCCATTGTTATTTATCATTTTTTGTTTCTTTTCTCTAATTCCCTAACTTCAGTCTTACCAATAACTCTTCTCTATACTTTGTTTTTACTCTTTGATATGCATGTTGTAATACTTTTTGGAGATATCCTCTCAAAGTGAATCTTGTAATCATCGATGCTGCTTCCAACTCAAAATCACTTTCAGATGAGCACACCCGTCAATCCTTCAGTAGCTGACCATACAGTATACTCTATTTTAATGCTTTAGGCCACTTTTTCATGCAATATTGGGTTACTTGCCATTGCCTTCCTAAAGATCATTGTATGCAGTTTTTCCTCCATCCTGTATAGGTTAACATCCCAAAAATCCATGTTTGTTTTGCTTCATATACTGGTATATTTAATATTGCAGGTACTGGTATTTAACATTTTTAAACGCTCCTCCAAAAGTGATTCTTATCTAACCCATATTACAAATAAATCATCAAGATATTGCATCTATAATACCACCTGGCTTATGTATTTATCTGTGTACTCTGTTCAAGTGACCTCCTTCTTCTACCACCTCATAGAGAGGGTAGCAAATGTTGTGGCGAAGGAGGTCGCCATCACTGTTCCTTGCTGTTGCAAATAGATATTGTTATTAATAATAAAATTATTATGAGTTAGGCAGTATCTGAGCATCTCAAGAAACATTTGTGTATTCTGGACATGTTCAATAGGTCTTGCCCTAAGAAAATACTGAAATCCCTTAATTTTCTGATAATGATTTATTGATATGTAAAGCTATACAATGTCCAGAGTTACCACAGTATATGATGCCTTCCATGGAATGTTGATGATCATTGATAAAAGGATATTGTATCCCTTATATATGAGAACAGAATTGTTACATGTTCAAATAGGAATCAGTCCAAATACCTTGAGGAGTTTTCTATCTGTGTGTCTATGGATCTAACAATTGGTTTTCCAGGTGGTTGTACTGATTGTTATAAATTTAGGAGAGAAAATGTATATAATTGATGTTACTCCATGTGCGACCTTTAGGTAATGGTATTCTTCCACATCCAGTAGTCACAAAACTTTCCATTTATGCAGCATTTGGTGATATTCATTTTCAATTTCTTTTGAAGGGATGACTTTCACCACCTCATAGTTCTCCACTATACTCAGTTGTCTGTTCTCTTTCACCATTTACTGTGTCTTATTCATAATGACAATATTTCTGCTTTTGTCAGAGGCTTTTAATTTTATGGATTCATGTTTCTCTGATGCACTGAACTCTTTCCAAGGACATATTTCCATTGTGCTGACCTTTTACTTTTACTCTCAGTTTTTTATTATATTCAATCATTAATTTCTGTAAAACATCAATCTAGTTACCCCGCAGCAATTTGCTGACAAAAATAGTTTTTGATTTTAATTTTTTATTGCGCTGTCTATCCTGAAACCCATATTTTCACAGTCCTCAGTTTCATTAATGCCTGCTGTTTTAAAGTGTTATCTTCTACCTCATTCATTAAAGTTGGACTCTTCCTAAGTTCAGATATGTGAACCATCATGAAGGTGCATGCAGGATCCTGTGGAGCACAAGACCATGATTTTCGGGCTTTCATTACAAAATTGTACGCAATTTGAGGTTTTTAGTAACTTTATCTACCTATGTATCTAATTGGTGACACAGGTTGGGCAAAAACTTGAACCATGATTAAGCACTTTCTCTGTCAGTGCAGTAGGCAAGAAGTTGGTTACTAGAAGTTTATCCAGGATGTCGTCCATTTGTGTCATGTCTCCATTCAAAGGTTTTAGTAAGTTCTTCCTAAGCTTGTCCCTCCTCATTATACATTGCCTTTTACTCTTTTTCCTCGTCTGTTACTTCCCCCTTTTCTTCTTGTCACATGGACATCTCCTCTAAAAGGTAAGGGCCTGATTACGAGTTTGAAGGATGGGATACTCCATCACAAATGTGACTGACATCCTGTCCACCGTATTACAAGTTCCATAGGAAACAATGGGATTGTAATTTGTCGGACAGGATATCAGTCATGTTTGTAATGGAGTATCCAATCCACTAAACTCATATTCAGGCCCTCAGTCTCTCATTTGAGCTTTCATCAGCCAGAGACTCCGGGTCCGTGCTTGATTCAGTTTCACTTACATTAGTGTAGGTAGTTAAGGCTTTCTCAATATTTTCTTTGGAACTCAAAAACTCATATTTCCTAGCAAATGTATATATCCGCCCATACTGGTAAATTATCCTACAATTCAACTTCCAGTACGTCTTTCTTCTTTAATTATTATTATTTTTTTTAACAATTTTCATGTTCATTATCTGACAGTAACCAAGGTACACATATGTCCAAAAAGGGAAACAAATAAGGTCAAAACAGGTAAGGCATGCCCATAAACCAACATTGTGTACATTGTCAAAGAATAATAAGAGTCACATCAGAGCTCTTTATAGTGAAGGAGGGCGGATGATGACCTTGTCCTTAGTGTTATGAAAACTTGGACTGCCCAACTGGCAGTTCTATCAGTAAAACATACCTTGCTTGTCTTGGAAGAACATGAAACAACAACAATCAGTAGATACAAATCTAGCTGTGGTGAGTGTATTCAGACATTATATATATATAAATATTCAGGGCGCGTGCAAGCAGCAAAGCCATATTTACAGAGAAAGGGTTTTTATAATAAAAGATAGGTTTTGAGGCTGTCAGTGCAGTTTATATGTCATAAACCTGAAGAGCCATAAGTGAGCAGCCATGGATTGTAATAGGGAACCTGAAATATAGACACAAGCAAGTTCTGTGCATGTCATATAGGGGAGAGGCAAACCGGAGAGGTCAGAGCAGTTCATCTTTTGGAAGTTCATCTTTTGGAAGAGCAGGGGGAGCCACTAGGAGCACTCTCCAGGGGGAATGAAACCATGCCATGCACTTACGGGGGATGAACATTATCTTTGGCCTGAATGAGAAAAGTTTCGACAAGTTCATCCCAGTTTAGCAAGAGGAGGTACTTCCTAAGGCCCCTAGCTTCTTCCTGAAGAAACAGTGTGCTCTCTGAATCTGCCCAGAAAAGAACGGTCTGATTCTAAGTGATCTCCAACAGGGGAGTATGGGCCTTCCAAAGGAGTGTGATAGAACAAAGTGCCAGCAAAAGGGCCAAGTCTAGAATGCAAGATATAGCCTTCTTTGTGCACCTAAACAGACCAAGGGTACAGGCATCCCAGCTGTGGAATTCATCACACCCGAGAGATTAAGTAAATGGCCTATCACTATCACTCAGAAGTGTACTAATGAAGGACATGGCCAGAACATATGTAGCTCCTAGAAAGTGACATTGAGGGCAGTGGAAGTTAGCACCGGGAAAAAGGTGTTGACATTTTCTGGGACTAAGAATGATATGTAGAGGACAAAGAAAGGTATTCATTAAAATCCATCATTCCTAGATACTGTGAGGTGGTGATTTAGGGCATAGTCCCAGTCCGTATCGTTTAATTCTCTGTCTAGGTCAGCTTCCCTGTGCTCCATGGAGTGTTTAGAGAGAATTTCATGTGAACACACTTCTCTATTCAACCATTTGATAAGATGGCTAGCAGTACCCATAGTGAGGAACAGTTGGACTACCTCATGTGTGGGTGGCTCCACAGACATTATGTGCTAACGAAGCTCTAGTGTTTGAGTGAGTGCAATATAAGTCAGGAAGTGACCCTGAGGTATGTCATACTGATCTCTAAGCTCATCAAATACAAGCAGGGACCCTTCATGGAATAAGTCACCAATAGTCTCCATTGAGCCACTGTTTGAGATCGGGAAGTGCCATGGTGTGTTTGACGTATGTTAGGCCAATTAATGGGATAGACAGAGCCTAAAAGGGGATTGAGGCAGTGAGACGCAATGTCCTTCAATAGGATGTAAAGGTAACTTTCAGCAGTCAAGGAGAGGGGTAAGCAGTTTGCCCCATTCAGGTTAAAAAGCCAAGCACCTTGGCCATCATCCAAGGTGCAATGTGCAGTGGTGGTATCCCGCAGACCTTCCTCCACAAGCCAACAGCAAAGCCACTGGAGCTGGGAGGCAATGTAATACTGTTCGAAGTTGGGAGCACTTAGCCCGCCCAAGTCAGTGAGCCACTGAAGTTAGAGCATTACGATCATACAGTGCTCTCATTTTTGCTATGGCTGACTAGAGTTTTACTCTGCCTTTTTCCAACAAGGTATAGGCTCAAACCGGGGCTTATGTGTGCTGACTTGATCCTTATGACTTATCCCAATACATTTATTCCTGACAAAGGCAAAACCATATGCGCTTAATTTCATGTTGCTTAGTTTCATGTTGTGCTTTTTGCACGGTCCTTTTTAGCCCTCATTTCTCTTTTCCCTTTTTCAGAATACTTTATATGCCTTCAGCCGAGTAATTAGGCTTTCAACACACTTTCAGTGAGTGATGCCTTTTCTATTACATAGAACTTTACAGCAAAACTCATTTTTCAAACATTGATAATGCGCCTTATTTTCACAGGTGCTGTTTTCTCTCTCCCGGTCATTAGGAGCCACGTGGGCCCTAGCATAACTCCAGCCTCTCATCAGGGGCGGCTTATGGTAATCTACCATTTTTTACCATTCTATAACATATCCTATTAGATCTTTATGACATCATATATAATTTTCTAAGTCATTTTCATGCTCTTCCCTAGATCCCCTCACCCACCCTCACACCACAGTCCTGATGAAGACCCCGGCATAAGGATTTCAATAGCCTACGGATATATTGGGGTCGAAACGTCAACAATTTTTAATCAAGCCAGTTTTAACATCAGAGATTTAGTACTGTGTTAACTATTACCATGGCAATACAAGTTTTTTTGTGTATATTGTGATTAATAGGCTCAATCAAGGAGCCACATGTTTTTTGAGTAATATATTGTTTTGATGCAAACTACACTCTTGAAGTCACTACCCTTACCTCACCTGAATCACTCTCACTTCACCTTCCCCTCTTTCCCTTTTCCCACCTAGGGATATCATTGTATATAATATGAATTTTGTCAATAATAGACTAAGCTCAGTGTGAATTAAACACTAAGAGCAACAAAATACCTTGTGTTTCAGTTTTTTGGTAATCACTTTGTAATTTTGGACTTTGAATTGTATGGTCGTTTTCTGGGACCACTGTTCTTATGTACTGAAGTTTGACTAGCACAACCTTGCATTGTCCAGTCTGCCAGATTAATTTGTATCTAGGGTGCGAAAGAACTTCACAGTAAGGTGAAGTTGAAGATTTGCAAAATAGTAAAGCAAGCGAGGTAACAATCATTTTCAAGAGAGAAATTCTGCCCATCACCAACAATGGCAAAGTTCCCCAGAACGATATCTGATTACTGAGTGCAGTAACAGCCCATGACATGTTCTCATGCAGGAATTCCTCCCCCAAATGATATTTATGTATACCTAGATAGAGAAATGTGTGTTGTTGCCAGTCATGTGCACCACCACCCATGTCTACATTTTTTGCTGGAGTTGAAGTGCAGAGCAGAAATTTATAAGATTTCTGGCTTGTAGGCTTGATAAATCACGGAAGTCCCGGAGGGCCTGCACTGTGTCTGAACAGTCTCCTTTGACATCTATCATGCATAGTAGCATGTCGTCTACTTACTGGGTATGTCCTATCTCCTAGTGGGATACCCCAGACAGTCCCAACACGAAGCAGATGAATGGTGATTGGTTCCATGGCCAGGACAAAAAAAGAAGCGGGCATGTTGATCTAGGGAAGAGTTGTGGTGCAAACTCCATTATGCTAAACAGCATGCAAATGTTTAAGGATGTGCTTCTTCCTGGAACAATGCTGTTCTGGTCTAGATGGACCAGCTGAGGCAATAAGGATAGCAGCTGATCTGCTAGTATCCTACTCAGGATTATGAAATCCAAAGAGGATTTCTAACAGTCAATAAGAGGAGATCTCCACTGCATTCCTTACCAGTTTGGGGATAGAGACCAATGGTCTCTCGAACAAAACCGTGAAGGGGTCCTTCCGTGGAACCAGCCAGACATAATCACTCAAGTCATGGAACAAGGAGATCAATGTAGGTTTGATAAATGTCCAAAGGGATTATGGAAGGACCCAGAGTTTTTAAGTAGCGAGAGAAAGTACTGCTTCCTTAATTTCCAAAACAGACATGGGTTGTTCAAGGTCTCAATGCAGCTCTATGGAAATGAGGGGTAGAGTTATATTTTCAAGGTAGACTGCTATTTCATGGGAGAGTGTGCACTGATAAGGAGAATATACTACTTGATAGTATTTTGTAAATGGCTCATGCTGCATGGGGAGCAATGTGTCTGGGTTGGTTCTGATAGAGTTAATGGGGCACTGCATATTTTCATGATGGACAAGACAGGCTAACAAAGCTCAGGGCTTGTCTGCTTCACCATGTATGTACTCCACATATGCTTGGTGGTTGATGCACCATAGACTTTCAAACAATTCAGCATGTTTAATGCAGACGCTGCAATTGATGGCAGGTGGGATTCATGAACAGCTTGTTCAGTTTCCTTGGAGAGCAGGGAATCCTCAACCTCTTTAAGCTGCCTCTCTATGGTGTTCATGCGCCAATCACCGTATCTATGCAATGGCCTCTAGTAATTACCTTGAATGCTTCCCACTCAAAGGTAGCGGAAGAGACAGTGTCTTCATTAAGGTCAACCTATTTAGTGTTTTTCTCACAAATTTAATCTCTGCAGACAACATCCTCTAGCACCATTGGCTGCATATGCCAAGTGGGTATCGGAGAGTGCGTGTAGCCTCAGACCAAACCAATATGCAGGGGATAGTGATCAAAAAGAGTACAGCCTAAGTAATCAGCCTGTGTATAGACAGGGCATAGGGCAGCACTGCACAGGATCCTGTCTAGGTGTACTTGCAGACCGTTGGGTGAGGAGTAAAAAGAATACACTTTAGCATTTGGGTTATGATGACAACATATGTCATGCAAATAGTTTAGCGTTGTGTGATATGTGGGCTTGCAGGAGGTTGTAGAAATGACCTATCCAATGCAACTGCCAGTACACAATTAAAGTACCCACCCAAGAGCCAGAGAAAATGCCCCATTGTGCTAGGTGTTCAGCTAGTGTGCTGAAAAAGATAGGGTGATCTACATTGGGGGCATATATGCATTTGAGCACCGCAGGGGCACCATCTAGGTTCTCGTGCAGTAATACGTAGTGCCCATCCTTGTCCAGTACAATAGTTAATGCATGAAAGGGAATTCCAGGCTTGACCCATATCACAACACCTCTTGTGAATGCCGAATAGAAGATTGAGAAGACCTTCCCCTGCTATTGTCGCTGCAGCCTCACCACCTCTTGTTCTAAAAGTTGTGTCACCTGTAGCAGCACAATGTGTGATGAAGCAGCTAGCCTGTGGACAGGATAACCTTGATAGTGTGGTTTGGTTGGCTGCTATCGTGCAATAGCAAAGGTAAAGAGTAGGGGTGGCTGGTAAACTTTGCTCCGACAGCAGATTTTGCATAGTTTTCTCACTCTGCACTCCGATTGGAGTGTGGAGTTCAGCAAAAAGCGGAGTTTACCCAGCACGTGCTCACCCTCACGCCATCATACCCATTTAAAGGCCAATTCTAGGCCATATTTCAGTAGCAGATCGGCCTTCCTTTCTCTGAGGAACCTGGCAATTCTGCATGGTGCCGATAGGCTGGCTAAATGACATCAGAGAGCTGCGTGCGTCCTTGCCGTGAATGGCATTGCTGGAAGCCATTTGGGGGCTGATGCCGGGGGAGATAGGGGCAACGGATGTGGTGCGACTGCGGTCACAGCAGTCCGTTGAAGAACAGAACGAGGAGGTGTTGTGGGTGTAAGAGACAGGCTCCCCTGTCTCTCCCTGGGGGCTCCATCTCTCCCCACAGGAAGGTCAAGCATTGTTGTCCCCAGGTAAGGTGATGCGGAGCTGGGTGGGTGGCCATATGTCCTGATGGAAGAGGACTAAGAGGAGTAAGTAGAAGTGGCATTGGTGGTGCAGCGAGGAAGAGGAGTAAGCCGACGACAAAGAAGAAAGGCGGAGGGCCCAGTAGTGATTCAGCATATTGCTCTGGTACAGCACCTTCAAAGGCTGATGTGAGTAATCAAATGTACATTAAGGCAGTATTAAACAGCAGGAGCAAGTGAGAGGGCTGCACAGAACACTTGGGTATACGTATACCTGCACTGTCATTTGAACTGCTTGTGCACGTATATGCCAGGGGGCTCTCGTTAGCCATACTCCACCCGGTTGAAGAACTCTATGGAATTTTCGGTAACTCTGCTTAATTCTGCGAGCTCCACCCAGCCCTAGTAGAGAGTATCTACCATCACAAAGAAACTGGAAAAACCAAAACCATGAAGGGCAGAGAGCAAACGGCTCCCCATCCAAACTATTAAAACTAAATGGAAGGTCCTCTATTGAGGGTGGCAAGTTTGCTCTTGCAACTAAGTGGAGATAAGAAAACAAGGGGGTAAACAAGCGCTGTAAAGAGCCCTGGTGCAATTCAGAGGTAAGGCTGATATCCTTAGTGCATTAGTGAGTGTGTGAGATTAAGAAGTGGGTAAGTTACACAAGCGATGTAGTCGGTCGGTATCTCAACAACAGTTGTATGTCTATGTGGGGGGGACTGGTGCTCATGAAGGATATAGGAGAGCCCGAGAACACTGACCTTGTGGCACCCCCTCAAGGGTGTGTGCATCAGGAAATGGCAACGTGACTGTGTGGTAAATATGTACGGCGCAGCATTTGATTGTATCAAAGCGAATCATCAGCTGCTTGGGGAGTAACTTCAAAAGTTGGCATGATCAGCATCCACTGACTTGGTGCTGGAGAGGAAAACAGCTGTGGCCTCAAGGGCCAAACATTGTCTCTCTTCTGCCTGGCTCTTAGATGGGGTCACAGCTCATCAATCAACCATCTTGGGACAACTTTGGGATCTCCTTCGATAATGCCCTCATTGTAGTAATTCCCATCCCTCTGCCGATGGCAGGAGGGCAGAGGAGGAGAATTGTGTTGCCCATTCTCAGGCAGCACCAGTTCTTCAAAAAGTGCCATTTGTTCTGGTTTGTAATCCAGAGTTTTTCTAGGAATAAGAGGGAGTATTTCATGCCCAGTTCATGAAATTTGTATTTTACACCAGGAAATGGCACTCTCTGATACTGGATTTCCGCTGTGTAGTCAGGGAACTGTGTTATGTGATTTTTGTCAATGTTGAGTGGGCCTGTCCTACATGCCTCTTGCAGGATTGCATCCCTGTCTTTATAGTGAAACAGCTTTGCCAGAAGTGGCCACAGCGCAGAGCCAAGGTGAGACGCCCTGGGACCCTATGTACTCTTTTGATGGAAAAAAAGGGGAGGGAGGTGAGTGCTTATGGGGCATGAAGCATTTAATCCAGGTTTCTAAACAGGACATGGTATTACAGCGTTCTGAACATTCATGGAGGCCAATGTTCCTGGGATTGCCCCTACTAGCTCGGCCATCTGCATTCTCAGCCCTCCCCTCCAGATAATGCCCTCAGTCTGGTAATTCTAGCAGTTCTTTCTCTGCGCTTTCAGTTTGTGGTTGCAATTCCTGTAGAGAGCTCTCAGTTTGAGACACCCAGTCAGCAAACTTTCACTGATCATCATAGAGTAGAGAAACTTCTATTGCCACAGCGTCAGTTTTGCTCTCAAGACAGGTATCTGAGTTTTCAATCACTGCACGTATTGTGTCCTGTTTGTTAGTCACGCAAGTTGTGGAGGGGAGGTCGATGTGCAATCTGAAGTCGATGTGCACTCTGGCGGTGCGAAGGCGTGGAGTGCTGCACGTTCTGAGCAGATTAGGTAGTGGTCGTAGAATTATTACTGCCTGAGGCCTGGAGCAAACACCTCTACCACCAGGTCTTTAAGAAATTAACATCACTCACGTCCAAAACAATGTCTAAGTTGGAGGATTTGACAGCCTTATGCAATCGCTCCCATGCATGGTCATTTATAAACTCATACTCTTCCACCAAGCAGCAGAATTATATTACCTCTACTTACCCCATATGGATCAAAGCACGGCAGGTGGCTTTAAGACTGGGTGAGTGGAATGTCCATGCTCACCTTCCGTCCTAGCGCCGCTCAGCTACTCACGACACAAGCTGCCGCTTGTGCGAACAAGAAAAAGAAACTTTAATCCACATTCTATGTATGTGTCCTTAATGACTGCAGCAAAGGAGAACTTTTCACCATGCCGACTTTATTCGGCTGGGAGTGCACACCTGCTGGCACGCAGTCATTGCCACCCTGAATCCATCAAATCCACTTCTAAACATCAAAACTGTTACATTTCTCTGGATGGTCGTGACTAAACTGGACCTTGTCAACTGCACCAGTGCAGCGGCAACACACTCTTAAATGCTGCAATTATTGCTCCTTGCATTTACCAGCACTTCACGCATACAAGGGGCTGGCAGAACCCGCCACAACAACGTCATGTCCAGCATGCTGACCTAGAGACTAATCACACAGCGGTTTGCACATCACTGTCCACATGGGGCGGGTTCAGCTACATCTTTAGTCTTTGCTGCACACTGCACTTTTTTGCATTTACACTGTTGCCCATAATAGTTTTATAATGACCAAATATGCTGCTCGATTTTCTGTGGCTGGCCATCGCCCCACACTTTTAGAATATTTATTTCTACTCTTTGCACTGATCCGCTCCAAAAAAGTACTGTCTGGACCGCATTAGGCTAGCCTTCGTACAAGAGAATTTCTCTACCTTTTCTCATTTGGCTGACTGTTGACCTGCTGCTCCACACTTAGGCCTGTGTTCTGTGTAATTTGCACACTGTTTGTAAAATGTTTGCGTAAAAGTTGGATTTATGTTTTGCACTGTCTGCTGTTTTTAACCACTTTCAACGTAGATTAGCTGAACCCCTCTGGCCACCTTTTCAGACCTGCTTTGCATCGGGTCTGTGTTCTGCATCTCATGCTCACTGCCCTAACCATATGCACAATGGTTCACTTTGCTATGTGCTCTGTTTGTTTTCTACTTATTAGAAAAGTAAGACCTATCTGAATTTTCACAGTTGTTTCTTAGCGATGCTTTTATCATATGGTTTTATTTTGAATGTCTCATGTTTCAATGCTTTTTACTGTTTGTAAAGGATTTCATTAACCATACAATAACATTGAATATGACTGTGGTCGTGGCACAAACCCTGCCCATCGCGATGCAGGCCGGATAGCTATTCTGTTTATTCCCCAGAATTTCTAAAGCGCATGGCTACCCAGAAGGGTCTCCCAGCACTAAGCTAGCAATCAGGTCTTCTACCTTGCTGCCAGTTTATTCGAAAAGCCTGGTTTTTAATAGTTTTCTGAATTTTAATTCTGACTTAGTTTGCTTCATTTGTAGCAGGAAAAAGCTCCAAAGCTTGGGGGCAATATAAGCTGCTGGTCAGTGGAGGATAGCAGCTTTGCAGGGTTGTAGGGTATAAGAAGTCCCTGGATAAACTTGGGTCCTTTTTTATACAAAACTCTGTGTGTAAGGCAGAGCATCTTAAATTGAATAATTGTGGGTACTGGGAGCCAGTGCAAGGTTGCCAGTGCTGCCGTTGCTGTCTGGCGATTGGGCTTTTTCAGAAGAATGCAGGCTGTGGCATTCTGTATGACGTGCATTTTTTTCATGACTGACTTGGGGCTCCCAAGATAGAAGGAGCTTCCATAGTCCTGGTCGAGGCAGTTAGCATGTTAGAGAATACTGCAAGAGAAGCACGACATGCAGGCCCGCTTGTGGAGGGTCTGCAGCCCCACAACGATGTGCTGAGTCCCACTGCAGCACAAGCAGGCCACAGTAGTGTAAGGATTTCAGTGCAGCACAGCATTACAGAACTTTCCCCAGGTTATGTAGGAAGCAGAGGGACTGAGGTGGCAACTGGGTTTGGAGGGGGGGGGTGTAAATCAATCCCAGAGCAAAGTAAGACGTTAAGTCATGGCCCAAAAACCACCAAACTTGAATGGTCTCAGTCCAAGAAGTATTATTCACCAGGAGCATTGAATGGGGCAGCCCGAAGCTTGTAGCGAAGCAGTCAGATTGATCCAGCCGCACAGGGGCCCAGCAGCACAGTCCAGAGAGCCAGCTGCCCAACGCACTCTCCAAGGCCAGAGAGGCAACCTGCCCTGACAAGGGTAGAGGGCAGTGTTGTAGCATGATTTCTCCCCTTCTTTCTTTGCACCAATACTCTCCCTTCTGTTCAGCCTGAATGACTGTAGAGTGAAGGATGATGTCACGGAATGTTGGGGTGTGGTCTTGGTGAGAGTGCGAGTTGAAGGTGAGAGGCTGAGCAGCAGGGAGGCTGCTCCTGGTGGGGCTACTACTGATTACCATCTTATTTACTATCAACCATCTTACTACTTACCTGGAACCGGATATAATAAATTACATCTTGGAACTTACAACTTTCCCTACATTTGGACTTCTTTACTTAGTACGTTTTGGCGACGATTGGACTCAGAACCTACAAATTTCGAACTATCTTATACAAGGAACATTGAAACTGGAACTAAAGAATCCACCAAAGAAACTGCAACATAGTAAATTCAAGCTTGAAGCATCTACGTGAATATTCAAGACATCTTTTAGAAACTGGCAGCCCCAGCCACACCAGTGATCTCAATACCAGTCAGCCTCAACCTGGGCGTGCCAGATTCTATTTCACAATTTGTCTGACCTTCATCTACCATTGTCCTGTACATTGGACAGCCCCAACGAAAGCGTGCTGAATTGTGTGCCACAAGACCTGCACCATCAAGGGAAGCTTGATTCTTGAAATTGTCTTTCTACATGTACACACACTGCTTAGATGCAGCACATGTCAAGATCTACATGGGCATCTGTCCTGCGCAAAGTCTGTCTACTGCCAGGTGTGGGCGCTACTTTCGAGGTGTCTGAAAAAGGTTTTTTCGTGCTACATGTATCTACAAGGTGTACAGCGATTTCTACATTTGGTCTCACACAACTTTAAGGATTCTTTTCAACGTACAGTCAGTTACTGGCTCTCTCTCTTCTTTGAAAATTTAAATCCAGCTACAAGTTGTGCCATGTAGTTGAACGTGTTACGAAACATGTTTTGTGCCACACTGCTGCGGATTCTTTCAACCTCAGGGGGCAAAACCAGGTGAGAGTTATTTTGTCTTTGATTGTTGGCCTGAAATCTTCGGCGCTTCCCAACCGCCACTTTCAAATTTGAAAGTAACATGGCGCGAGACGAGCATTGCACGCGCTTACCTTAGTGCGATTTCTTGTTCCCGTGCAGTCCTTTCAATGGTGGGCCCTGCGTCAGCCGAACTGTCTGCCTTCTGTCTTCTCTGTGACGCGCATTTCGCCTTTGTTACTGTAATCCCTTCACGCGTTTTGGGGGACGCTCATGCCGTGAGCCACCCTGCATGGTGTGGGACAACGTGGCGCCATGTTGAGATTGCCGCATCTCGCAAGTCACACTATAAAGTCGGCTCCAGAGTCATCACTTACTACGATCTCGGACGACAAGACTCTTCTTTTGGGTTTTGTGGAGACTGCTATATGCTCATGTATAAAGGTACATTCATTTGTTTTTCCAGCGCACAACAGCCATTGTCCCCTGCTCATCGAGGTTATTGGTCTGATAAGGCCATTTTGACGTTGCCATTTCGCTGTATGGAGTCAACAAACGATTTGTGGAGGCTACAAGACACCTTGTATACACATGATACCTGTTCATGGATACACAGTGCATATGTGTACTGTTTACTTTTACCTCTTAACAAATGAATAGTAGTTGTTTTGTCTGTTATGTTCTCAGACTTCATTTACTGTTGTTTTTTTTAGGTTAGACGTTACAGTTGGAGCGCACTGTGATATTCTTTGTACACAATAGTTCAACTCGGGTGAGGAGTCGCTCACCGGCGTGGTTTCATTCATTACACATCTTTACAATATTTGTTTTGTTTCTCAGTTACAGAACCTAATCAGTAATCTCATCAGAGTATTAGTCTTCATTTTGCAATATTATTGTCACTTGTTAGCGATGTATTATATTGTTCCTTGATATTCTGTATCCTATGCTCCATTTATGATTGGTTTCGTTTTGTGGTTTTGCCTGTGGAATTTAGTGACAGGTTACATCTTAGTTGGTGCCATTCCATTCTATGGGTGAGCGTATCCAAGTACATCTCTTCTGTTTCCATGGGTGAGTGTATCCCAGTACGTTTGTTGCTGTTTTCATGGGTGAGTGTATCCCATTACATTTTATGCTGTTTTCATGGGTGAGTGTATCCCATTACTTTTTATTCTGTTTTCATGGGTGAGTGCATCCCAGTTCACTTATTCTGTTTTCGTGGGTGAGTACATCCCAGCTCATTTTATGCTGTTTTGGTGGGTGAGTGTATCCCATTTACTTGCTGCGTTTTCTTTCTTGTGTGGGGGTGCTGTGTACTTTTGTATCACAGTGCTTGTTGCTTAGTGGGTATGCTACCACGTACGTACTTTTTCTATGTTCCGTGTTTGGTTCTGTCATGTTTGCAGCGCTGGTTCGCTGTTTGCTTTACGGCTCTTCCTTGTCTACTTCTATTTTGGTTTGCCGATGATGGTATTCACGGATTGTAGGGGTGCCTGAGACTTCAGGCGTACGAGTGTTGTACGTGTTTTATACATTTCAGCGCAGCTTTATGTTTCTATTTGTGGTTTACTTCATGTTTTGCCTGAGACTGTTTTGTCCCTTCAGGTGTGCATATTTCATGGCATTGTTTTGTTTTTGGGTTGTTCCTTCCCTTTGAAAGAAAAGGGGATGGTGTGCGTGCCATTGTATTATTGCAACTTCTTGCTATTGTATTATTGCATTTTTATGCTGTTTTATTAGTGCATTGCAACTTCAATTTCTTGTTATTGTATTATTGCATTTTATGCCGTCTTATTATTGCATTGCATTTTCTTGCCTTTGTATTTTTGCATTTTCTTGCCACTGTATTATTGCGTTTAAGATAGTATCTCATGCTATCTTTTACCCTGTTTCATTTTCTTTCAATTGTTGAATTTTCTTCTTTGACTTTTTCTACTTCTTGTTCCTTTCTTCAGTACCTTTCTTTTGTTGATGTAAAGAAAGAGGATATGTTGTAGCGTGATTTCTCCCCTTCTTTCTTTGCACCAATACTCTCCCTTCTGTTCAGCCTGAATGACTCTAGAATGAAGGATGATGTCACGGAATGTTGGTGTGTGGTCTTGGTGAGTGTGCGAGTTGAAGGTGAGAGGCTGAGCAGCAGGGAGGCTGCTCCTGGTGGGGCTACTACTGATTACCATCTTATTTACTATCAACCATCTTTCTACTTACCTGGAACCGGATATAATAAATTACATCTTGGAACTTACAACTTTGCCTACATTTGGACTTCTTTACTTAGTACAGGCAGCAGCACAGCAAGGGAGGTTTGATAGACCCAGTCCTCAGGTGGCACAGACTAGAGCACTGGCCGCCAGCTCCACAAGCGGGGAGGCAGGCCTTAGCACTAGGCTACTGGTGTCCTATTAACGGGCCCCAAACGTCCAAACAATCACCAACTAAATGTGGGTTGGGGAACCACAAACAACCAGTCCAGGGCAGGGTACTCACACAAGGTACCCTGTGGAAAGGCTCTGCACCAGGGGCACAGAACAAGGAATGCCTTACCTTTATCATGGTCGGGTGGGCTGCAACTGTGCTGCCATCTGCACAGCGCTGCTCCCTGAATCCTCATCTCTCTGGAGGGAGGGTGAAGCAGCAGATCAGCCACCTTCCAGAGGCATGGCATATCAGCTCGGCTGGATCAGCCCATCTTGCTGTCAGTCCCTGATAGACCACAGTCCTAGGGATATCCACACCAACTCTTCTCCCTCCTGGGAGTCAGGGGCAATAGAGCAGTGGTGGCTACTTAAGAGGCCGCTGGATAGAGCAGCGATGGCATGGATAAAAGAAAAATGTAGGGCTGTTGCATTGGAGTGCGTTGTCTATGCATTCACCATCTTGGCTCTGCAAGCCACCCTCTTGTGTGTTTCTTCTTAATATTTCTCTAATTGTTTTCCATTCTAGTTTATAGATTTTTCAAATCTTCCTCATTCTTAACTGTCAAACTCCTTCAATAGTTCTTCAATCTTTGTTGTCTATAATTCCATTCGGTGTTTTGCAAGTTTTGCCAATGTTCCCATTAATTTCATGGAGCATCTTTCAGTATGTGCTCATCATTCATTTAATAGGTCCACACCCATGTCGTTGTATGTGGACAACAAGATTATTTAACATTATTATGCGCTCCCTTGGAATTTTTGGTTATTTGATGTACGCTTGTGAGGGGTCATGTCCCACCATTTCTTGGATTCTGAAATCCAGCTTCCTCCAGCTCTGATAATCTGTATGTGCGTTCTCTTCCCCTAGTTACTGTCATTCATTCCATATTGCAGTGCTTTTCATAATTGAACACATCCTTTGCTGCTAACTCCTTTCTTCTGTGTCTAGGTGCCATTTTTCTTCTTAGTTAGATGATAGGTTTGCTTCTTTGATAAAGCACTGTGTTTGCTTGCTTGGTACATTATAGTATCAGTCATGCAGACAATCTCCAAATTCTCATTCATCATCCAGTTTGTAATATACTTAATAATTGATGTATTCTTGATACAACTTCTTCCTCCAGGGGATACCAGAGATTGTGTTAAACAATATCTTTAAGAGCATCAGTTATAACTAGTTGCTCCGTTATCAAATATCACCAGGGTGTAGTTATAGTGGTCGAGATGGTTATGAAGGGGTTGAAAAGTTAGTTTTATCTGGATGGCTGGTCCCATGGGAGTCCCACAGGAGATCTGCAGTACCGTAAATTAAAAAATAGGACCCTCTGACTGGCAGCCTTTACAGTAACTCACAAGCTACCAAATCACATTTCAAGATGGATGGGATGCTGTACTATGAGGAGTGCTTGATTGGAAGAATGTTGAATTGTAGTATGATCTGCGTGGGAAGCATTTTAGTGTTGTGCATGAGTAACCAGAATATTTCTCTACTATCTTGTGTTAAGTAACTGAGCCTAGGCATGCAATTGTAAGAAGAAGCGAGACAAAAATCATACATGTTACACTAATTGATTGTTGTGAATTATTGAGTGAGACTCTATTGCAATTGTCACCCATCCACACAGCATACCTGAATACAGGTTGTTTGAGGTGAAGTCAAAAGAGAAAGTGACTAAACCTACAGAAAATCAATCAGTCAATCAACATTTGTAGAGCGCAACACTGTCATCCCTGGTGGTATCTGGGTGCTGGGGTGAGAGGTCTCTGTTGAAAAGTCAGGTCTTGAGTAAATGGTGGGAAGAGGGAAGAAACGAGCAGAAAAAGGCTAAACAGAGCACAGAAAAATGAGTGAGCAGAAAAGGCAAAACAGAAGGCAGAAAAACAAGCAGAAGAGGCAAAAAGCAGAGGAAGGAAAAATAAGCTGGAGAGGCAAAACAGAGCAGAAAAGGGCAAAACAGAGAGCAGAAAAACGAGCAAAGGAGGGCAAAGATGGAGGGCAGTAAAACAAGCAGAGAAAGCAAAACAGGGCAGAAAAAAGAGCAGAAAAGTCAAAACAGAGGGCAGAAAAACAAGCAGAAAAGGCAAAACAGAGGGCAGGAAAACGAGCAGAAAAGACAAAACAGAGCAAGAAACTAGCAGAGGAGGCACAAGCAGAGGGCAGCAGGTAGACAGGCAGTAGAGGGTAGCAGACTGGGGGCAAGCTGGACTGGAGAACTGTTGCAGGGGGAGCTGGAACGAGAACCTAAAACGAAGATCATGCAAGTTTGAGAGAGCCATAAATTCAGCTCGTACCCAATCTTAATGCAGGGAGGCCATGGAGACAACATGCAAAGCACAGTGGATAATGAACGATTTGCCACTATATGGGAATTTCAGATATTTAAAGACTTCCTTGTTGTATAGGCAGTGGTGCATGCCCATGTTATTGATCCATTTGCCACCAAAGCACAGGTCCTGAATGCAGATATCATTCAAGTCCATTCATGAGAGGAAGTGCTGGGGTTCAAAAGCTTAGCCAGTGACATTGACAGGGTGGGGGAAACGTTTGTGAAGACAACATGTAGACACTAAGTCCACAACTCAGCTACCACACTTGAATGTAAGTGTCATGCCTTGAAACTGCAACCAACATTCATGTTTGGTGTACCGCATAGATCATAAAAAATATTGCAATTATCCAAAATGAGGAAGAGTCAGGCCCAAGGCAAGGGCTTTCCTATTTTACATTTGAAGCCTACAAGAAACAGACAACATCAGCTCCTGCAAACGGAGACACCACTTCATTAATGGTGAATTTCGCCCCGTTTTATTACCTTTTGTTTTATATTTAGCAATACATTGTCATAACCATTATCTTTTGACAATCGGTAAGCTACAGAAAAGGAGTTTTGTAGGCAATAATGCATGCATTTAAAAATAGTCAAACAAATAGAACAAGCAAATCTATTTAGCAGTTTACATTGTTGGTGCAAACATAAGTTAGCCTATGTCTTCCCTAACCAATCCCTGTGAAAACCCTTGCTATAACAAACACTACGATTAAGCCGCGAAAAGTGAGCAAGTGTTTATTCATAAATGAGGATAAAACGACCCCGAGCTGCTGTCACACTGGCATTTCCAGTCAGCTCGCCTCCAACTGTCATTTCATTAACCCAACATTCTATATGGAACATATGCTTCACACTGCCTTGAGACGCCTGTGTCTCCAGCCAGTGTGACTAAGATTTCTACATGGGTATTATCCTTCACTAACAATATTTTTTAATGTAACAATAAACTGTGGATTACAATAAAACATGTCAATAATGTAAACTTAATATGTAAAAATAATAATAATACCCAGAACCCCATGTAAGCATAAAAAACGTATTCTGAGAACACCTTTACATGCCATAAAACAAAGCAGCAAGCCATATTAGAAATATACATAAGTATTTGACCACCTGAAGAGCATAAAACATTATAACATGATATAAAAAATGCAAGCAAAAAATTGCAAAAATAACCCAGGGTAACGTGAACAAGAATAAAACAAGATTCACCTGTATCTCGCAGGCACACTACGTTCCTGCAAATTTTCTACG
Organism: Calotriton arnoldi; assembly: GCA_963921515.1. Classification (NCBI taxonomy): domain Eukaryota; kingdom Metazoa; phylum Chordata; class Amphibia; order Caudata; family Salamandridae; genus Calotriton; species Calotriton arnoldi. The sequence goes on from CAWUFW010020856.1 coordinate 86,660, forward strand.
CACCGACTGAGAAACTCTCACCTTCTTTTCCACCAGACCAGAGGAATGTCTTGGAAGAACCTGTAGACTAGTGTATGAATCCTGTGACTTAACTTGTTCTGGAGGAACTTAAACAGTTTTGTATAAATTCCAAAAGTGACAACGACCAACACGCACCGCATTACCACATACTTTATCAACCACAACTGGATGCAAGAACTTAGAACTCACCTTTCTGGCTTAAGAACATTTTTTGTTATGCACATATGATCCCCAAAACAACAGGTTGAACACGCACACTATTATTACAATCATAATATTTTTTTTGCTTACATTGTGCTTCAGAGACAATTTTCCTTACAATAGGGTCAGTGTTTTCAACAGACACATTCTGTTTTAGCCACTTTGACATCCATGCAGGCTGAAACTGAGTAGCTGGCTTCCTTCCACCTAAGCAGTTTAAAAGGCGAGACATTGGTAGATGATTGAGTTGTGGTTCTGTAGAACCACAACATAGTTTGGACTACTGTAATTATAACACATATGTTGTACAAGGACTATCACACACATCCAACTAGGACACGGTTAAACCGCTCAACCAGACCATGCATCTGGGGGTGGTAAAGAGAGCTCTTGAGGTGCACAGTACTGCTCTTCTTTAAAAATTGTTCCACATCAGATGAGGTCAACGGAATGCCATTGTCAGACATCACTTTGTTCCTGATCTGCTTCTTTTAAATCTGTAGGCTCAGGCCACATTCCACGTTAGGGCAATTTGTATTTTAGCTAGTAAGGGCAGATCAAAACATCTTCAGTCTACTTTTAATGATTTAGGGCATGACATAAGATTAAATGTGCTTGTCTGCAGGTTGTCAACCCCTCCTTTCCCTCTAATTCAGGCAAAGCTTCTGCGAACCTTACCCATCAAGCTTTCAAATCTGGCCACAATAATACCATGAACAAAAATCCAGCCTCAGTGGTTTGCATTTGGTGCATGTGCCATGCATTTATAGGTATATTATATGCAGATGTCTGAGGATTAAAGATATTTGATGAAGATAATACATTGAATATTTATGAAGCAGGCATTTCAGGAAACATTCTAGGAAAACAATTACCCTAGACCATGTTTTAAGACTTAACTATACCTAACAAAAAGGGAGAATTATTTAGAATTCCTTATAAAGGTGGGTAACCATCTCGTCCCTGATCCCACAGCCAATTGTGTTTGCAATGCTTTATCAATTGAGAGCTTGTCCAACTTAGAACCCTATGTAATTTTCATTTTATGTGTGTGTCGGCTGTGGATTGGAAACTAGATAGATGCAATGTCATGCTGCAACTGAAATCCATCAAATGGTAACAGTTCCCTCTTTTCATACAACTGACTTTAATGACCACACTTTTTACAGCCCCTTGTGCACAAGCTGATTTCCCTGTAGTCTCACGAAATCTGAGTTCGCACTATAAGGAAAGATCTGTGGCATGCACTCATCTCATACATGTTTTTTAAGATAGTGACATTGCCTTGCCCGAAATGGGGAACAGACTAGCCCTGAGGTGATTTTGGTCCCCATATGTCTGTTGCAATTGTAACTGAAGCAAGGCCCTACCAAAGTACAGCTTCTGCACTATTTTTGGTCATTCTGTCCATTTTGCTACCCCTTGGAACTAAGCTGCGAAATAGTAATTCTCCACATCAAGTTCTCCAAGGTCATCTTCCATTAGGTGTTGTTATTAGTTTTATAAGGACCACTCTCTGTCTTTCTTTTCTCCATATAATTTCCAGAAGGAGATTGGTAATCTCCTGGAAGATGGTTTGAGGTAATATAACCGGTATATTTACAAAATAATAAAGGAGCCTGAGCAGAACAATCATCTTAGTTAAGGTAATGCTTCCCATCACCGAAATAGAGATGCACGTACAGGTTGGTGCTTACATGCTTAAAGCTATCAGTGTCCTTTTATGGTTCTTATCAATGACATGAGATCTATGACATCAATCCGTTTCCGGATTCATAAGAGAACAGTGATATAAAAAATGGAAATAGTCACTAAAAACATATCAAGACCTTGGCATAAAATCACTCCCAATGCTTTCACTAAAGAGTATGAGTTTACTGCTGCGACCGTAGATCTAGACATGGACCAAGCATTATTACACTACCATAAAGCATTAAATTTGGTGTTTGATAAAGTTGCCCTCCTCAAACCCTGGTCATCTAAAGAGTTATTTAAAGTGCTCAATGCCTTTATCAGCCCCTGTGCCTGCTCACAAGAAACACTCTCGTCACAAGCACTGTGTGACTCTCTTCCTAACTACTTTGAAGATAAAATCAAAGTAATTTATCACAACTTCCCTAGCTCTCTTGACCAGGTCTGCAAGGAGATTAATCCTAATTTATCTCCTTCTAATTGTACTACAAAAGTAAGAAATTTCAGCAATTTTTCACCTGAGTTAATCCAGAAAGCACTTGCCACAGCTAAATCAGGATCTCATTCTAAGATCATTAACGCCTTTGGATTTAATGTAATATCTTATGCTGATGGTATGCAACTAATAATCTCCTTCGATGAAGATCTGGCCAAATCTAAAGAATGTTTCTCAGCCGGGATGAGAGCAATTGCAGACTGGATGACAGTTAATTGCCTCCAGTTGAATGCAGGTAAAACTGAGATTATGTTGTCTGGCAAGGCCCAACAGCTCTGGGACTCTGATTGGTGGCCTCCAGAACTTAGCATGGCTCCAGGTCCTAAACAAGTAGTCAAGAACCTGGGTGTCCGATTGGACCATACTCTTTCTATGAAAGAGCAGGTCTTTTCTACTATTGACATTTGCTTCTACACGATGACCCTGTTGAGGAGAGCGTTCACCTTCCTCCCTCCCTCTTGCAGTGAGGAAAATCTGTTTGAGGTGTTGATCATCAGTCGTTTGGCTTACGGCAATGCCTTTTTGGTTTCTCCAAAGGAGACGTTGTTATCGAAACTTCAAGCTGTGCAAAATACTGCTGCTCATCTCATTTGCAATCCCCCATCAGGAGCAACATCCTCTCCCCTCCTGCGTCCACTTCAATGGCTACTGGTCTGAAAAAGGCTTATTTTTTAAATTGCATGCTTAAGCAATATCTCCCTGATAGGCAAATGGACCTTCTATCGGCCACCTAGACTCCTTAGATCCTGTAATAAAGCTTTGCTGACGGTCCCACGAGTCAGAAGGACCCTATGGTGGCAGGTCTGTCTCTTACCTTTCCCCTCTGTACTGGAACAGTTTACTCCTTCATATCTAAATGTGCACTGAACACTTCAAATTTGGAAAATTACTCAAGACAGTGCTCTTCTAAATTAGCAGTTTCCGCGTTGCCTGTGCTTTTACTTTGCGTTGAGATATCGCTCCCGGGGTGATTCATGCGCAATATAAATTATATTAATATAACATCTAGTTTTACTCTAAAAATAAGTACACATAGATATTTAAAGGTGATTGAGGCCTACTGCATACTTATTTTTTGGCAAATTGTAGCAGCCCCAGGCATAATAACCTTCTTTAGGGGGAGCACATGGGTTTTGCCTTTGTTTATGTGTAGCCAAGAGAGTTAGGATTGGGAGTTCTTGTTGTGGATCGGACAGTTATAAATGCATGTCTCTGCAGATAACAAAATTCTCTAGGCTGTGAAGTATACCCTAACTCCCCAACATTCCTGTGATTTGTGCATCCAGCAAGCTAGTGGTTCCACTGTCAGTGAGAGATTAGCAGTGACAAAAGCATCCCTGTTGAGTGCCATGCTGGATTGGCCTGTTGTTCAATACTGTTCGACCAGTTTTTGAACTCACCAATGAGTGTGTGTACATCAGCTATACTCATACCAGGAATTATTCCCCATGTTCATACCCTCCAATACTGCTTCTGCGATCTCCCAAACATGCCACTTTCTTTGCTTATCTTCATTAATGTAATCGAGCACATGATGGTTTTGCCAGATTGGGCAATTTGCTTTTGCTGGGGGGAAATCATATTCCATGTGGCCATTTCTCATAAGGGACCAGGTTGCAGTCGTCTTTGGGATACAGCACTAGGAAGCAATCCTTATTCATGTTTAGGTCTGCAATTTGCAAAGGCACAACTCCGACAGGTATCAGCCACACTGCCTTGCAGTCAACAACGACTACTTAAACCAAGAGGATCCCAAACACGAAGGCAGGCTTCACAGGAGCTAACACGATACATGTATTTACTTTATGCCAGCAGTCCATGCCTGAATTCATATTACTCCTGAGGTGCGCAAGTCAAGGAGACATGTCTTCACATTAGACTTTATCATGAGGGACATGTGCTGGAAGTATAAGCTTAGGCTTATAATAATCCAAATACTGTATGTTATATAGGGCCTGATTCACAAAGGTAATCACACTTTTGAGTAATTCACCCTTTTGAGTAAGTTTACTACTTAGTGCTTATTCATAACATCTTGTAGTAAATAACTACTGAAAAAACAAAGTGGTAGTCCAGCACCACAATGCCAATCACTAGTGCTTCAACACCCTCCAATGGAAAATAATGGAGGTAGGGAATTTAAATAAAACCCATAAGAAATAATGTTGAAATAATTTGTTTTAAAATATAACTAAATAAAATGTAACTAATTCTATAAATCACTTTTAGGATTATAAGTGTGTAATATAAATATATTTTGTTTTAAGAAGGAATGAATTTTTTTAATTTAAGCTTCAGAAAAATAATTAAATATTTCCATCAATTAAAGATTTATCTAAAAATAAAGTTACTAATGCTATCACAATTTTTATATTTTGTTTTGTATTTGAAATAAATATATAAAATGAATTTACATTAATATTTAACTATATAAATATTTGTAATATTTATTTTCGAGTTAAATAAACATTTTTATTGTTCTCTATACTTTACCATACAATGATCTACGCCCCGGCTGTGGATACTGCCAATTGTAAAGTATGAGGAAAATGAAAAAGATATTTACTTCGAAAAGTGAAATTTACCTTTGTGAATCAGGCCCATAGAGTTCAAGATCCTCAATTCTCATAAAATAAAATGCATCATTGTCCTGAAAAAGTAGAAGATGAAAGTGTAAGAATTGTGGATTGGCAGGTTTACTGTTTCTAACACCCTGCTTTACACTCGCTGATGTGTGAATTTCCCTCAAACTGAAGAGGATAGAGAGAAATTCTATACATGCTGATGAACCAAACAATTGTCTCCTGGTGTGTAAATCTGCCCCTGAAATTTTTTCAGGGCTGATTGTTCCAACCTTCTGTTGATGCACAAGGCACAAAGTGCCCACATTTTGTCAGAGATGCCTGCTTTTCTTTGTGGCAGTTCTCTCCTGAAGATGAAAGTGCAAGAGGTCCTGAAAAAGAAGAATTTGCTGTCTGTCTGGATGAATACTAGTGTATCAATTACTACTAGATATCTTCACGACTTGACCTTGTAGGACTTCTCTTTTGGGGCTCGAGGGCGCAGAATGATCTGACAAAAATAAAAGCTGCTGCCATCATGAAGGATGTCTAGTAGACCCATTGGAATTGAACATATGTGAATGGGTATGAAAGCAGAGTTGCGGGAAGACTTTTGATGCTGTAAAAATTGAAAAAGTCCGAAAGATTAGTATTGGGTCTTTGAGGACTTTACTGTACTCGCATGAAGACTCATTAAAATGTTGTTACTTTTTTTGTTGCTCTTCCCAAATTGAACACTGTTTTTCAACACTATCCAGTTGGTGCACTGTGGGAGAGATGGGTGGAAATAGAAGCTAGGAGGCTTGATTGGTTTGTCAATGGTTATGATTTATTGAAAGTTCTTGTCACAAATTAGTCTTTCCGAGCATTTTTCTGGTTACTGGGCATCGTCCCCTGGTCCTTCTCTCCCTTGTCTTGTATGCGTGGGCTCTTCGACCAGCCAGCCATCCCCCAGGATGCTCAAAGAAAGAATGGAGAGGACGGTAAGTAGCCTGTACGGAGTATTCCTAGACTTAGTAGTTTGTTCAGGATCCGCCACCACACCAGGCGTGGAAAGAAGGATAAACTCCTAGGTGTTCGAGAAAGGGCTCGAATTTAATAGAAATAAAGGCCAGAGTGATCTGGTCCTGTGGCCTGGTCTTTCACAGGTGCTTTTAGCAAATAGGCATGCAAATAGAAGGTGAGAGGTGAGGGGAGGGGAAGAGAAGTTTTGTATGCGAGTGGAACAAACTCTCACAAACCAAAAATACGGGCTGCGTTGTCCCCGTTAGTCCCTCACCCAATAGTGCCAGACAGTTTCTTCCCGTGCCCTCCTTCTCTGCCCACCCTGCTCCCTCGTACTCCAACCCGGTCATCACAACCACCAGCCCCAAGCTTGTGTACGGCGTCACTCACCGTCTGGGCTGCGACTCTCCTGAGTTGCGGTGGCGTTCTTGCCCTTCCTGGGGGGAATCCACCACTCCTCAAACCACTCCTCGTCTCCGTCGTCACCGCACTGGTCTTCGTCGGCTTCCTCGCTTCTTCTCGGTGTTCTGCAACTCTCCCGAGTTCCGCCTTCCGGTCTCCTCTGTGTGACGTCCCTCTCCTTCCTGTTCCTCCTTTTCTTCAGCCTGTTGGCTGTTTAATTGGTTCCTTTCTTCGGGACCGCCTCTGTTTTCCTGCAGGGAAGAGTACCCGAACCATGGGTTAAACTGTGTAGTTCCAAGCGGTTCCTGGTTCGTGCGGCTGAGGCTTCGGTCCGAGGTATGAGGGGTGCTTTGGGGGGTATGTCATCAAGTCCCCCCCAACATCCTCCTTCCCTAACTTTTTTGTTTACAAGAAATGGATCTAGTGGATACCTAGAGAGAAAATCAGCATTGGTTTGTTCCTTTCCTTTACGATGAAGAGTAGGGAACCTAAAAGGTTGTAAAGCCAAGAACCACCTTAAAATGTGGTCATTATGCCCTCTATTGCGTGAAAGCCACTCAAGTGGCGCATGGTCCATGTATAAAGTAAATTCTTGGCCATTGACTTGCTGCTCTGCCCTTAAACATTACTTTTAACCATTTGATGCTGCCATATTGATTTTATACTTGTATTGCTGAATTTGAATTTGTTTTCTGCTCACCTTGCCTGAGCGCTGAGTCTCTCAGTTATTTTCCGGTCTCGCGGTTCTTGGCCCGGAAGTCTTGCACTCTATTTCGAGAACCAATCATTGCGGGAGGGGGGAGGAGTTAACACCGCACTTGGCATTTAAATGACTGTACGAGCTCAGGAGCGCCCATCTTAGGTGAACTGCTGTGTTGTGTTTGCTGGGCCATATACTTTTACCTTGACTTGCTGCTCTGCCCTTAAACATTACTTTTAACCATTTGATGCTGCCATATTGATTTTATACCTGTATTGCTGAACTTGAATTTGAATTTGTTTGCTGCTCAACTTGCCTTAGCGCTGGGTCTCTCAGTTCTTTTCCGGTCTCGCGGTTCTTGGCCCGGAAGCCTTTCACTCTATTCCATGAACCAATCATTGAGGGAGGGGGGAGGAGTTAACACCACACTTGGCATTTAAATGACGGTACGAGCGTGGGTGCGCCGATGGGGCGCCGAAGATGCACCAAAGGCAAGCCCGTCTGCACCCGTCCGTGTCCGGACGGGGCCAGTCACCATGCCCAAACTTTGTGTTACTCCTCTAAAGAGTTGAAATCTTTGCAAGGCAGCAAGACTCTTGATAGTGCCACTTGCATCAAACTCGACAACTCAGGGATCCTGAAGTATAGAGACCTCTTCCCCGAAATTTACTTGACGCCTCCCTGCTAGGAGCGCCACACCAGGCAACAGCCTATTTGTGTCCCTTCAATCCGACAGGGTCATGAACAAATCGAACTTACAGTCATATATCTGAACACCCGTTCTCTGGTCAAACATCAATTAGATATTTTTCAGCTCCTGGACTCTGATAAACCGGACATACTTCTCCTCACCGAAACCTGGCTCACTGAAGAGTCTACCACGATATATTAGCAGCGGTGCCCAACAGCTATTACATTCTTCAGGCTAACAGGGGTGCGGGGAAAGAAGGGGGAGGGTTTGCAGCCATTATACATCAAAAGTTACAGTTTACATCGTTAACGGTTGCTGGTATGCCATCAGTCGACAGTTTAATTTTAAAACTTGATTCCCCTCACTCCCCCCTTATTTGTGTATTGATCTACAGACCCCCATATCATATGCCACTATTTCCCCAGCTATTGGGTGAAATTATTTCCCAATTTGTCATTAACTACGCAAAAGTCCTCATAATTGGAGACTTTAATTATTGGGCCAATGACATTATGGAGGGTACCAGTTCTGCTGAATTGACAGAACTGCTTTCTGGGCTAAATTGTACCCAGCATGTGACTGCAGCGACGCACGTCAAGGGCCACACGCTTGACCAAGTCTGGACATCTAATCTGATGGTCTCTAATTTAATGATCACCCCGTGCACTTGGTCAGATCACCACTTTATAACATTTATTCTCTCCAATGTTCATCCAACTAAATCCCACCTGAAGGTAGGCCGCATGGCTAGAAATTGAAGACGTGCCAATTTGGGAGATTACTGTAATCTGCTAGCTACTACAGCTCCGCCTAAGCAGCAGTCTATTAACAACCAAGCAGAAAGAATCAAATCTTGGCTCGAACTTGCAAGCAATAGCTTTGCTCCCATTAAAAAAATCAAAACCTCGATACCTCACGATACCCAATGTTGGTTCTCTGATGACTTAAAACTTAAGAAACTTGCCCTGCATCAAGCCGAACATAGCTGGAGACGTAATTACTCTTCAGACAAAAAAGATACATTTGTGGCCCAGTTAAAAGAATACAAAAATACTATTCTGCAAACCAAGGCTGCTTATTTCTCTAATAAAATATTAAACTCTGCTAATAAATCCAAGGAAATTTTTGCTAAGGTGGATGAATTATCCAAACCTGATAGGGTTACAGCGAAGCCTGCGCCCACTCAAGCCCTATGTGATTCCCTCAACACTTATTTTATAGATAAAATCGCCAGTATCAAAGCTAGTATTCCTATAAACACTTATACAGCTGCTCTACCATCTATATGTAGGAACCCTCTACTAGTAGAACAGATCCCACCTATCTCCACGGATGTTTTTTTTAGCCTCCTGAGGAAGGTTGGTTCCGGCTTCCCCACTGATTGTTGCCCCCCCACACATATTACTGGAAGCCTTTCTTATCTGCCCGGACCCCCCCTCTTGCGCTCCTTAATAACTCCCTCAAGCAGGGTTTCGTCCCAAACGTATTTAAAGAGGCAGAAATTGTTCCAATCTTAAAGAAACCTGGGGCGGATCCTCTAGCCCTCACAAATTACTGCCCTATCTCTTTGCTCCCCTATCTGGCTAAGGTTCTGGAAGCTCATGTGGCTAGCTGCCTCAGCTCCTTTATCGAAAGCTCTCACTTTCTTGATCCCCACCAGGCCGGCTTCTGACCGGCTCACTCCACTGAGACCGTTATTCTCACGGTCGTGGACGAACTTAGGAAGGGGGCGGACATGGGCACTACAGGCCCTGGTTCTTCTTGATCTCTCGGCAGCCTTTGACACGGTCAACGATGATATTTTGGTCGATCGAGTCAGCAGTGCCGGGATCCGGGGCCCGGCTCTCGAGTGGATCCTATCTTTTCTCAGTGATCACTCTCAGGCTGTCCATCTAGCTCATATTTCCTCCCCCAAAATGAAACTGGCTTGTGTAGTGCCACAGGGCTCTTCTCTCTCGCCGCTTCTTTATAATCTGTACCTACTGCCCCTGATCCGCTCCCTTGGAGAAAGGAAGGTCGGCACCTTTAATTATGCCGACGACCTCCAATTGATTTTTTACATCAAGCAATCGGCTTCTTCTGTTCTTAATTTCCAATCCACCATGCGATTTATAAGTGAGTGGATGAACAGTAACCATCTGAAGCTGAATCCTAATAAAACGGAGCTGATCCTTATCGGTGGGCCAGCCAACTCCTGGAATTCCAATTTCTGGCCACCCAAATTGGGAAACCCCCCACTCCCAGCATGTTCAGTTAAAAGTCTGGGCATCACCATCAGCAGTGATCTGTCGGTTAAGGCCCAGATTGAGACAGTGGTCTCTTCCTGCTTCTTCCAGCTGCGAAGGATCAGGAAGATTAATAGATTTTTTACCATAGAAGCCCTGTCTTGGCTCTAGTCATCTCCCACATTGACTACGCCAACTCACTCTACGTGGGCATCCCGGCATATCAACTAAAACGTTTGCAACTAGTGCAAAACCAGGCGGCCAGACTGATTTACCATCAGCCCAAATGGCACCATGTTACACCATTAAAGGTCAGACTTCACTGGCTGCCAGTAGCCAAACATTGCGCATTTAAGCGGGGGTACATCACCTTCAAGGCTCTTCATGGCAACAATCCGGCATTTATATCCTCCCGGATTCAGTGCTATGTTCCTCTTTGGGAACTTAGGTCTTTCCATCTGAATCTGTTGGCCATCCCGTATTCTAAACGGAAGACATATGGGGGACTCAGATTTGCAGTCCTGGCTCCTCAATTCTGGAATTCTCTCCACTGGAGATTAGATCTCTGACCTCTTATGCACTGTTTAGGACACAGTTAAAGACCTGGCTGTTCCGACAAGCATATGACTAAATCTCCCATGTAGCAGTTCTCCCTGAACTCCAGCGCCATGAAACCCCTTGGTGTACGTGCACTCTACAAGAATTTTTAACATAACATAACATCCAGGTAATACCTTAGAGAATCAATGGCCCATTTGATGGCCAATGCTTCTTTTTCAACCACGGCGTAGTTTTTCTTTCTGGGGATCAACTTGCGGCTAATATAAATAATTGGCCTCTCATTCCCCTGTGAGTCATGTTGTGACAGGACAGTTCTTATGCCGTATTCTGAGGCATCCGTTTGCAGTATGAAGGGCTTGGAGTAGTCTGGGCTAAGAAGTACGGGTTTAGTTGTTAGGGTCTGTTTCAATTGGTGAAAGGCTTGCATTACTTTGGCCGAGGGTTGTTTGAGCTCTTTTTCTGTCTTTTTGTCTTTTCTGAGAAGATCAGTCAGTGGGGAAGCTATTTGGGAAAAAGAGGGTATAAACCTTCTATAATAGCCCAGGATACCTAAGAAGGCACGTAAATCTTATTTTGTGACGGGGAAAGGATAGTCGGGATATGGCAGCTACCTTTTCTTCCTGTGGCTTAATGTGTCCTTCCCCTAAAAGATACTCCAGGTATTTAACGGAGCGACCAGCCAGATGGCTTTTGGCAGGATTTATAGTCAACCCTCCCTCCTTTAAAGCCTGGATTACTTTGCGCAAATGGGATACATGTTGTTCCCAGGTATCACTATAAATGGTGATGTCGTCGAGGTATTCGGCCGCGAATTCTTCGCATGGTTTGAGTATGCGATTTATCAGCCTCTGAAAGGTGGCAGGAGCTCCGTGTAAGCCAACAGGGAGCATGGTAAAGTGATATAATCCACCAGACGTGGAGAAAGCTGTTTTTACTCTATCCTGTTCTCATAGGGGTACCTGCCAGTATCCATTGTATAGATAAAGTGTACTTATAAATTGGGCTTTGCCCAACCTTTCGATCATTTCGTCTACTCGGGGTAAGGGGTATGCATCGAATTGGGATATTTTATTGACTTCCCTGAAGTCAATGCAAAACCTGATAGAACCATCAGGTTTAGGTACTATCACAATGGGTAAACACCATTCACTGTGTGAAGGTTCGATAATCCCCATTTTCAACATCTGTTGTACTTCCTTTTCTATAGCACCTCGTCGGGACTCGGGTAAAGACAGGGATGGAGCCGTACCTTTTTCCCTGGGATTGTATGGATTTCATGATGTAGCAGGGTTGTCCTCCTGGGGTTTACCGAAAAAACATCCTGGAGTGGAGACAGCTTCTTATATAGCTCCTGCCTAAGGGGCATTGGTAGGTCGGCATCAACGCTTTGTTGGAATAATGGGGGGGACTCCTCTACCTTTCCTATCATAGTTGGTTTAGCGCCTTGCCATTATTTAAGCAAATTTATATGATAGATCTCGGTATTCCATTTGTTTTGGGGATCTAGTTCTAGGCGGTATGTAACTGGGGTTACTTTGTCTATGACCTTAAAGGGCCCTGTCATTGTCCTATTCATTTATGGTCTGACGTAGGCATCATCAGTAAGACCATGTCCCCTATACTCAAGGATCTTTCAGTGGCCTTTTTGTCATACTGTTTCTTTTGAGCTTCATGTGCTTGTTCCAAATGTGTCCTCACTATACTCCTGATCTGTTGTAGATGTGATTTTAGGTTCCAGACATACTCGGGGAGGGGCTTAGCTCCAGACTCCTCCTCTTCTCATTCTTCTTTCGCCATATCAAGCAACGTACGGGGCTGTCTTCCGCATAAAAGTTTGAAAAGGGAGTACCCAGTGCTTTTCTGTTGCTTGCACTGGATGGCAAAGAGTGCTAAAGGCAATATGTCTTCCCATTTGCGGGTTTCTAATTCAAGTAGTTTTTTTACGGTGGTGTTATATCTCTCTACCAATCCGTCTGTTTGGGTATGGTAGGCAGCCGTGCATATTTGTTTTATGTTTAGATGTTGGCATACTTGCTTCTTTAACTTAGAGACAAAAGGTGTTCCATGGTCTGTTATAATCTCTTTTGGGAATCCCACCCTGGAGAATACATTGATCATTACCTTTGCTATTTGGGTTGGATTGGGTTGTCGTAATGCAATCCCCTCTGGAAATCGTGTAGCATAATCTACGATACCCAAGACATAGCGGCACCCACTGCATGAGGGTAGGAGGGGTCTGATCAAATCCATTCCTACCCTAGAGAATGGTTCTTCTATAATTGGAAGGGGTATATGTCTACTATTCTTTTGGCATGTTGGACACTCCCGGCAGTATTTTCATACTTGATGGTAAATACCGGGCCAATAGAATTGCTCTAAAAGAGTTTTCTCCCCTCCAAAGTGTCCCCCAAGGAGATGGCTATGAGCGAGAAATAGAACCTTTTCTCTAAATGCCTGGGGAACTAGTAGATGTGGTTTCTGATCTTTCCCCCCTTTCGGTACAGTAACCCATTTTTTATCAAAAACTGGGGACCGACGTGCTGGGCATCTTCTGTCTCTACTGCCCGGTTCCACGCCTCTTTGAGTGTGGGATCTTCCCTTTGGGCTACACGGAACTGCTGATCCTGCTCCCACATACAGCTGTCTCCTGTCTTTGCTACTGCGATATGGGTCCATTCTTTCTTTTCTTTCCATTTTTGTCCTTCACTTTTCTTCAGTTTGGCCGGTGGCCATTCCTGATCTGTTAGGTAGGCAAACGGGGCGGTTTCTCTCCATTCGTTTTCACTTGATCTTGTCTCTTTTAATAAGTCCTCTATATAGGGGTAGTCGTTCCCTAGGACCAGAGTTTCAGGCAGCTTAGGAATGAGACCTACATTGAGCGATACTGGTTTGACCACGGGGTCTTGTTGTATCCAGACTTCAGTTGTCAGATAAGGCTTTTGGTCCCCGTGCACACATTGAATATTCACGGTTCCATGGGTGTTTCGTACCCCTCCTGGGATTGCTTGGGGTTGTATGATGCTCTGAAGACAGCCTGTGTCGATTAATGCCTCCCGGGGTTCCCCATTGACTGATACCTGTCGATGATAGGGGAGGGCTGAGCGTTCCCCTGGCATACACAGATAGGATTTAGTCAAACCCACCTCCATGGGCTCTTCCTTTTGGGGGCATACCCTTGCTATATGGCCAAACATTCCTCAGTGGAAGCACTGGGGCCCTGGGTGAGGTGGTGGTCTTGGAACAACAGGTAAAGGCCCTGGTAGAAGGGTCACTGTTTCTGTTTTTTTTAGAGGGGGAGCTCTAACAGTTCTAGAGGAAGTTCCCCTTTCTTGATGTCTCCACGGGATTTCTTCTCTTCCTTTCTGACTCTCTTGCGCTCTACTAAAAGCGCTGGCAATTTCCACCGCCCTTTCCAGTGTCAGCTGAGTGTGTTGTCGCACCCATATTTTAATAGGGGGGTGTAATGAGGATAGGTACTGCTCCAAGTACACCTTCTCCATTATATCTTCCTTGGTAGCTATTGTGGGTTTTAACCATCGATCCGCCATGTCTCTCACCCTGTAATATAACGCTCTTGGGGTTTCCTGGGGTCCCTTTTGGATGTGCCTCAAACAAATTCTGTATGTTTCCTCGTCGATTCCCATACATTCCAGTATGCTCCTTTTTACTTCGTCGTAAGGGGTCATACCCAACGGATTAGCTGCTTGGTATGCTGCCTGAAGAACTCCCGATAGAAGTGGTCCAAGGTACTGTCTCCATTTATCTAGAGGCCATGCTGATGCCCTGGCCATTCTCTCAAAGTTTGAGAAAAAGAAATCTGGGTCTTCCCCACTAACGTATTTTTGCATCACTACAGAGGGAAGAGTGGTATGTGCCCTCTGTTGACCAAGCGTCTCCGCCAGCTTGCCTATTACTGTTTCTTGTGTATGGCCTTGCTCAGTGTAGTTTCTCTCTATCTTCTTCAGCAACAGCTAAAAACTTCTCCATGATTCTCCTTAATTTTTCCTAGTTGTCCGCCATTTTATTCATAACCGCCTCCATTCCCACCGATCCCACTTCTGACACCACCTGTGGGAGGGATGGGCGGAAATAGAAGCTAGGAGGCTTTATTGGTTTGTCAATGGTTATGATTTATTGAAAGTTCTTGTCACAAATTGGTCTTTCCGAGCATGTGTCTGGTTACTGGGCGTCGTCCCCTGGTCCTTCTCTCCCTTGTCTTGTTTTGGGTGGGCTCTTCGACCAGCCAGCCGTCCCCCAGGAAGCTCAAAGTAAGAATAGAGAGGACGGTAAGTAGCCTGTACGGAGTATTCCTAGACTTAGTAGTTTGTTCAGGATCTGCCACCACACTAGGTGTGGAAAGAAGGATAAACTCCTAGGTGTCCGAGAAAGGGCTTGAATTTAACATAAATAAAGGCCAGAGTGATCTGGTCCTGTGACCTGTTCCTTCACAGGTGCTTTTTGCAAATAGGCGTGCAAATAGAAGGTGAGAGGTGAGGGGAGGGGAAGAGAAGTTTTGTATGCGAGTGGATCAAACTCTCACAAACCAAAAATACGGGCTGGGTTGTCCCCGTGAGTCCCTCACCCAATAGTGCCAAAGAGCTTCTTCCCGTGCCTTCCTTCTCTGTCCAACCTGCTCCCTCATACTCCCACCCGGTCCCCACAACCACCAGCCCCAAGCTTGTGTACGGTGTCACTCACCGTCCGGGCCGCAACTCTCCTGAGTTGCAGTGGTGTTCTTGCCCTTCCTGGGGGGAATCCACCACTCCTCGAACCACTCCTCGTCTCCTTTATCACCGCCCTGGTCTTCGTCGGCTTCCTCGCTTCTTCTCAGCGTTTTCTCCGTTTCCTCGTTCTCTGTGTTCTGCAACTCTCCTGAGTTCCGCCTTCCGGACTCCTCTGCGTGATGTCCCTCTCCTTCCTGTTCCGCCTTTTCTTCAGCCTGTTGGCTGTTTGATTGGTTCCCTTCTTCGGGACCGCCTCCATTTTTCTGCAGGAAAGAGTTCCCGAACCAAGGGTTAAACTGTGTAGTTCCCAAGCGGTTCCTGGTTCGTACGGCTGAGGCTTCGGTCCGAGGTATGAGGGGTGCTTTGGGGGGTATGTCGTCAAGTCCCCCGACATGCACCAATGTGTTTTGTTTTAGAATGTTTAATTCTGTTATGTGGTTTTCTCCATTTTTGTAGTGTCTCCCTTATACATGTAGGAACTTTTAATTAACTTGAATTAAAACTGATAATCCATGTTTTTTTGTTATTCTAATTGTTTTGGACAGAAGTTGAACACTGACTGCATTCATTTTCTCTTTGGTGAATACCGTTCTGCATGTGTCAAGCTATCAAAGGTAAGCCAGAGACTAAGCTCAACAACCAAGTTTATCTTTAAGGATCAGCTTTTTTGGCCTATTTACTGCTGTTGCAGTGTTTTTCCTTTACTGGGCCCTAGATTTAGTCTGCATATTTATCTTTCATAATTGGTCCTCCGATTGATCTTGCTCATCTCATTGAGTAGTGAAGGAAACCAGGGTGTCGGCATTGGCTACCCAATGAGAACCAGGAATCCGTAACCAACTTATAAATTTGTAATTAAAATCAGAAATATTACTCTCAGAACCATATTCTCAATATATAAGATGGCAACAGGAAGTCCCAATCTCCTCAAGAAATTCAGATGGGCTAGGATAACTCAGACTAACAACTCTGCTATCGCTTTACAAAACAACAACAACAGCACCTGATTTTCAGTATGCAATTTATGATTGGTTCTAGTATACATTTAAATATACCAGGCACAGTCCCTGTGGAAAAATGGTTATGTAATTTAAAAGACTTAGACATTTAAAGAGTTTCAATTAGATTGTATAGCAATTAGTAGTAATAATAATCAACGCATCAAATTTCATTCAGTAAGCTCATTTATGAGTCTCAAATAAGTAAATTTCGGGTGTAGTGGAAAACTACATGTTAGTATAGAATATTAAGGTAATGTTCTCATAGTCCATAGTAAGGAAGAAGTCAGGAAATAAGGCTCAAATTAGCCAGTTCAAAGGGAATCTAAGCAGGACATTACAAGAAATTGTTTGGCCAGTAGTCCAAGGAAGTCTGTGTAAGTAAAAAGTTCCTGCCCTGTTAAGGGCAAGAAGGAGTCCACAAAGTTCTCGCCATAGGGCAGGAGTCTGGTCAGGAAGCCAATTGGCCATACAGGAAGCAAGAAGTAGTAGCAGCAAGACTCCATCCACACAAGAGAAGAAGTAGAAGTAGAGCCCCTCTCCTCCGGGGAGCATTTAATATTATAGTCCAACAATTCGGATGTAACATCCACTATGTTACACCATCGTGAGGTAATCTTCCACCACTCACAAGGTGCAAAAGTGGCAACAAATGAGAATTTTCCCACACCAGACATGGGAAATGACTGTCTGTCTCAAGCACAGAGGTTAGATCACAAAAGGCCAATCATTGCTAGACCTTTCTCATGTACTAGTCACAAATGTCCGTTCCTCATCGGAGTACCTATATTGTTAATACATATGTATCAATTCTCCTTGCATCTCATGGGAAAGAACCAGAATGTTACATGAGTGAGAGCTAGAGCAATATACCTTCTCACAGACATCATGAGAAAGTGCAGGCCTAAAGATCAAAGTCAAGTTAAGAAAGGCAATATATAGTATAGTTAATGTGCAATTATCTCGATTAACATAAGCATGTGTAAATGTATTAATACATTTGTCAAAGCAGTCAATTGTCACACATATATCTCATTAACTGTTCAATAGTACATATGGCCTATTACCACATTCAAAAACATATATGTGTACCATATGTGCAAACATTTAGAAACTAATATCGTTTTTGGAAATTTGAGACTTTACACATATAAATATTACTTTAGGAAAGTTTAAGCTTTCTATCTTTTTCAATACCAATTTTGCACCAACTTTTCAAAACACAATAGTGCATTTCAAAGAGATTGAAAGAATAGCTTTTTGAGAATTTCATATTTAAAATCATCACGTAAATCATAGTTGTGAGTAATGCTAATAAAGTTTCATAACTATTTCTGCTGTACATAAATTAATATTAATTCATTAATTTCACAGGTTTCAGTATATGTAAATGTATACCTACTTTAGAGTGTTTAGCATGATTCAACTTCATTTTTTCCCCACTAATTCTACATTCTGATCACTCTTTTGCAGTGCACGTACTACTTTTTTCCTTCATCATTTTCATTTTCTAAAATGTGTGCAAAGTGCACATTCAGTTTATATGTATGTTATCGTTTTTATTGTAAGAATATGTGTAGTGTAAAGAATGAGCATTCTGCTCACATCAACCATGTGGCTTCTTTCCTCAACAACCTAGCATTTTGAATACCTCCGTCTACTGTATATGATAAAACTATTTTTAGCAAGATATTTTAAGAATATGGTCCTCATTTGGGGTTTGGGGGGCAACAACCCAACCTCTAGGATGGCCTTGTGCTGAACCGTCTGTCATAGTCAAACCCATCATATGGGTGGGGATTTTTTTGTTCTCAAAGTTCTTTCACCAACAAACCAGGAGCACTTTTGGCAAAATGGAAGCAATATGGACAGGCAAACAGTTTCACTGAGGTTTTTTTTTTTTAAATGTAAAAAAATTTTCTGAAGTGCTGGGAGATTTTTCAGCATAACAGCATGGGGGACAATTAGATTGCTTTTAAATTGCATTTTTTTCAAGCCCTGGATGACCATGCTATGCTTGCGGGCACGGGCAGGTAAGGAAAGAGTCAGACCTCCTGTCTAAGTAGCACGGGCAGGGGCAGTTTGTCCATAGGGGTGTGGGGGTGTTGACCTCATGACCACCACACTGCAACCCACTACTTCACACACAGTCATAAATTTTCCCTTGCACGCTTTCCCATGTACTCTCACCTGTTTAGGGGCAGGGCCACGACAGAGCTCTTTCTCCTGGCATCACAGTAGTTCAGTGGGACGACCTGAAGCTGTGTTTACTGACATGCGCAATTCAGGCTTCTGCAATCAACAGCTGAAAGGCAGCTGAGAAGCAGAGGCACAGCCACGTAGGTGCAGTATTGAACGTTGTGTTTGCCTGCTCCAGCCAATACTAGCACTGCTCCTATTCTGTTTAGCAATGTAATCAGCATGAGTGCAGTGCTTGGACTGGCTCGGATGCTATTGTCCAGCAAGTAGCGTGAGGCAGGAGGAACTTTGGGTGTATTTCAGCTAATCGTGTTCTGCAGAAGAAGATCATCAAGCAAGGTAAGTTTCTATTTAGAGGGTTAAACATAATTTCCTATACGCCCTGCGCGGGCCGGCTGCTGCTGTGGAGCTGGCCATTCTGCTGTAGTTAGTCCAATGGGAAGGCATTTCTGACAGTGGAGCCGGATGAGGCCATGCTGTGGGCAAGACAGTTGTTCCCTGCCTCTAAATAAGACAGGAGAACCAATTGTTTTTCAATCACATTTGTCCACTATATTTCTCTGGTGGGTTGGTGGAAGTTCATGTGTTGGTTGATGTATGCTGGTCCTTGGTTGAGCACAGCTTTATACCAGTAGATCAGAAACTTGAATTGACATCTCTTCTGAATGGGAAGCCAGTGAATATTCCTGAGGTGTGGGGTGATGTGGATTCATCTGGGGAGGTCGAGGATGAGACTGGCAGCTGAATTCTGTATGGTCTATATTGTCTGCAGTCTTTTCAGGATGGTGTGCGGTGCGGTGTTAATTGGGAGCATGGTACTCAGGAGCCAAAGAAGTCATAGGCACTAAATTTCAGGTTTCAATGGCAGAAAATCGATCGCAAAAATATCACAGTTCAAAAATATCATGGAAAAATATCACGGTAAACATTTTTAGTTTTCACACTTATATTGTAAATTGTAAGAATATAAAATATCAAAATGTTGTAGTAGACCAAATAAATATAAATAAATGTAGTCACATTATAATAACTTTTAAAAAAGTTATCTTATTTTTTTAAATGTATTATATATATATATATAAATCTTTTAAAAAGTTATATTAGTTTTGTTTTCTAAATGTAATATATATATATGTATATATATATATTACATTTAAAAAACGAATATAACTTTTAAAAGTTATCATAATGTGACTACAGTTATTTATATTTATTTGGTCTACTACAATATTTTTATATTTTATATTCTTTAATTCTGAATGGAAACAAAAATGTAGTAGGATCAAAGCAAATCAAGACACTTTTACTTGGTGAAACGCAAATGATAAATATTCACTGAAATCCGATTTCCACACATTATAATGTGTGTGCTATATAGATTTATCAGTAAAACTGTATGTCTGCAAATGTAATGGTCATTTTAATCGAAATAAGTTGTCTGTAAATTACAGTGTGCTACCGCAAAATGCTTTAGTGATATATTTGTGACAGTGTGCTCCAAAATGCTCCACCGCAACATACTACACCCTTAGCACTCTCCTGCTTTGCTACAGTTTGTGTGTTTTTCACAATCCCTATGGCTTCATCCCCACTCGGAAAATAGTTCCAGTAGTGCAAGAGTGCTGAACTATGTCCCTAAGTCTGGTTTTAAAGCAAACCCTTGCAAGTATTTCAAGCAAGACATCGGATGAACCTTCCAATATTTTTTACTTCTGTTTTCTTACTTCACAAAGCCATTTAAGCAGAGAATGTACTCACTATACTTGATCATACACAGTCCTCCCACTTGTGTATGACTTTCACAATTAAATTGAGAAATATGGATGTTACCTAATGGCCAGAGATTTTGACTGTGGCTCTGGGGAACCAGGTTCGAGTCCTGATGTCACCTCTGGGCAAATCACCTAATCTCTTTGTTAGACTGTCATCCTTGGTGTGGTCTTCCCCCAAACATTTTACCTTCACCCCTATTGTCTTCTGAATTTTGTTTTTTTTCGCATTAGAACTCTGAGCACTTTACCACTACTAACCAGTGCTAAAGTACTTGTGCTCTCTCCCTTAAACATGGTAAAAGTAGCCTAGACCTTATTGCCACATTTAATTTATGTACCCTTGTAAAGTGGTACTTAACGCACAAAGGGCATGTACTTAAATGCTACTAGTGAAGTGACTGGGGGTGAATGTTCAGCATTCCGTCTATCACATCATTTATTGGTTTTGTCGCCCTAAATGGGAAGGGTATTCCGAGATGTGGGTCTCGTGCTCACTGCGCCACTGGATTCAAGCTAGCCTGGCTGATGAGGGGTGATGCCCAAAACTAGCCCCAGGATGCTTGTTTCTGGTCCAGGGAGGACCCCACTTGGCAGTTCGGGCTGGACTGTTCCCATGAAGAGCAGGGTCAAAACTGATTTGCATAAGGCTGGGTCCAAACTGGGGTGGCGTGGTGAGCAAAAGAACGATGGATTGAACCCAGACTGGGGGTGAATATTTGCAATGTTCAGGTTTCTGTCCATCATTTGTTCCTTTTGCTTCTGCCTAAGTGGGAAGGATATGCCCAGACGTGGGACCCATGCTCACTGCGCCACTGGATTCACGCTAGCCTGGCTGAAGAGGGGTGATGCCCTAAAACCGGTCCCAGGATACTTGTTTCCGGTCCACAAAGGAACCTGATAGTAGTCTTTTGTCACCCCAGACTTCTTGGAGCCTTGGCAGGTGAAGGGAAGAGCTTCCCAGACCCAGAAGTAGCGAGGATGTTACCCCCCACTTCAAAAGCTGGTACCAGGTATAAACAATGGATCTCCTGAACCACCTCTTCAGTACACTCCTAGACCTGTGGAAGAATTCAGAAGAACTGCCTTGTCCTCCAGAGGCCTGCCCTGCTGCTTGAAGCCTGCCATGTTCTTCAGAGGACTGCCCTGCTGCTACCAGAGGAATGTCCTTGTTAGAATAGAAACTGTTTATGCTTATGCAGTGCTCCATGTAAGTTAGCATTTGCTGCGCCATTTTCTCTACAGGCGCCATTTCAGGCTGTTCAAAACTGATCTCATCCAATTCCGAGAAATACTCCCCTCAGAGTTTTGTTTCTTCACTTAGGTTTTGTTTCAGTAATGAGTGCGCTGTTCATATTAGCGCATATCTTTCCCTCTAGATAGAGGCCCTCTCCCACTTGTCTGGTGGCGGGCCCAGGATGGAACGACCTTGGATTATGTTCGTTTGTGTCAAACATGAGAAGTTGAAACCTTTTTTTGTATTTTACTGTTTAGCTGCACCTGCTTTGAAAATTCCACTGTGGGCGTGTTTCTGCTTGACTACGAAGCGTACATAATGTATCTTTATGCTTGTCGATTTCAGTTCCTCTGTAGCACTCCTAGCGACTGGGCAGATGGGGCTCCACTCTGAGTGTATATGAATAAACAGTTTTTGGTTTGTATTCTCTACTGTCTGACCGACTCTTCATTTAGTACGGAAGGCTGAGAGGTGGTCATTAGTGACCCGGGTGGCCTTAAACAGTTTACTACGTTCACCCTGCTGCTTGAGGCCTGCCTTGTTCCCAGAGGACTGCCCTGCTGCTAGAGGCCTGCCTTACTGCTTGAAGGAGAGACAACCATCTCCTTGAACCTGGACTACCAGAGTGACTGCAAGGGTTAGCTGGCCTCCTGTGTAGGCTACAGGGATATCCAAAGTTCCAGAGACCTCGAACCCTGCACCTGTCCTCTGCTGGAGTAAGTCCTTACCCTCCAAGTGGTGCCCCCAGGCCATGGACCATTGGAAGTGGTGTTAGAGGTGCTGCTCCAGCCTAACCTTAAAAGTGGAAACTTAGAAAAATTTACAGCAAAAGTTAGGTGACCGGGACCTATCTGCCAGCCAATCTGCCCAAGATGCATCGCTGGTTGGCCTAACTTTGCCATTGCTCCCACTATGTTTTTCTCAGCAGCAGCAAATCTTGTTCAGTGGAACCTCCAAGCAATGGTATCTGGTCTCACAGGGACGTCTTCAGCTATGGCTTGCAGCTTTGTCCTTCTGGAGGTTTTCGACTTCCAAAAAGTTGTCAAAGTCTGAAGGTAAAAATCTTCACTGAGCTCAACAGCATCAGGCTCCCCATCGATGACGATGACCTCCTTGGTTTAGAAATCCAACTTTTTCCAACTGGAACTTTTCCGCCATCGCTGACGGCTTCAACGAGACTTTGTCCAGTGGGTCCCTGATGATGACTCCTTCTACAAAGCCTGCTGCCTTGCCCCGCTGAACTGTATCTTCTCCTGGACCTTTCTTCAGAATTTCTTCTAAGTCTGAAGGTAAGCTGAGACCAGGCCCAAATCATCTCATGTATTTGAACTGCACTCCATCACAATCAACCTTAACTTTTGACTTTGTCCCTGTCTTGCGTGACCAGATGGCTGCAGTTGGCACTTTGAACTTTAAGGCACTAGATTTCACTCAAAACTTTAAAGATTCATAACTCCGGTTCTACTGGTTGGACTTAATTCATTTTGGTGTCATTTTATTTATTACAATGTTTTCCATTTTTCTGACTTGGTCTGGGATTTTTCTTGAGTTGTGATTTCACTTTATTACTGGTTGTATACTGCATAAAAATGAACACAGTGTCTCTAAGATAAGTCTGACTGTTTTTGTACCAAGCTCCCAGAGGGTTAAGCACACGTTAATTTAGTAACATTTGTGGTTCACCATGACAAGAATGGTGGTTGTTGCTTGAGAAGGGTTTTCACCCACTCAACCCATAACCCAATTTCTTACACTCTTGTGCTTAAAATAAAAAGTAAATTGACTTTATGCAATATAATCTGGTGGTCATGTGAAGAGCTTGTATACCCTTAGGCAGTGTTTGCTCTACATAAAACTGCAATATATATATGGAGTCCAAAATGCACTACTCAGCCTCTTTTGAACACAAAATTTGATACGAGGCCTTACCCCATACTCAGCTGCAGATGGAGTTTCTCAAATTTGCTAAAATCACTAGTATCAACACGAAGACTATTCAGAAACCTTGTGATTTTAGTGAACAGATGCCACAGGCCAGCTCCCGACTCTGAAATGTGTTCCAGCTCCAGTGCAGTTCACCATCTGCCACTTTTATGGGCAGATTAATGTTTTGGCCACAGTCCAATAAAGACATATCACAGAGCATGGTCAAGGTCGCGACATTTACAAACAATTGATATATAAGTTATTTTGTTAATTCATAGCATTTTGAAAGCATGCCTACTATTACATTAAAAATAACACCCATCTCTTGTCTGTTAAAGCTAGGTGGGCCACAAAAGTTTGTCGGTCTAAAAACTGGGTTGCGGTTCTAAAAAGTTTGGGAAGTACTGGTCAAGAAAGAAGAGAAGAAAATCTTTATTCGACCACATAGTGATCATAAAAGCACAAAAATAGCTACAAGATTCATAATCAATATAAAAAGCAAACAATTACAATCTTTTAAAAAAATCTAAAATCGCAGTAACAAACTTACATCGTATACAATTTCTAAATTTTCATAGCAGCAATTACATAACTGAGTGTAGCATAACAGATTTCTGGGGTAGCCAAGGATTGTAAAGATCTTAATCCCTCTTGATGTGAGGTAAAGTGACTGTGCAGGATAACTGGGAGTCAAAATCAAGCTCTTATTGAGCCATACAATGTGCAAAACAGTATAAAGTGAACAGTGGACTGAGTAGAACCAGCATCACACGGACACTTCATATCCAGATTAACCCAAGAGCCAGCCAGGGGAAAGGCAACTAGGTGATGAGTTAGGTTTAGTCGTAATCTTGTCAGATAAAATCTATGATGCGGGTTGCCTTTTCCAAGATAAATAGGAGAGAATTCCAGAAGTAATAAAAATGTGCATGTAATTAGTGATAGCCCTAGAGGTAAGAGAGTTTTCAATTCTAATTATGCTCTGTGGGATGCAAAACCCTCTTTAACCCTTCCTTTCGTTTGAGGGCATATGCTTTCTGGGGAGTTAAAGAGGGCACTCAGACCTAAGTTGTGAAAACCCTTGTTCACGTAAGCCATCCATGGGATGACATTCCTATTATTAAGGTTCAAACAATCCCTTAAAACATCCCTAGAAAAGCCAGTCCAATGGGTGCTCCATAATTTACCCATAATAATAAGGAGGCTATACCAATAGAGTCTTCTAAAAAACCTATCCCTAATTCTGCATGTGTGATAACATTTGAGGTAGGTTTTTGTAATGCTAAAAGTCTGCAAAAAATTTATTTTTTGCAATCTGTAGCTTCCTTAGAGCTGTATATCCCCACAATCCTGCTCCATAGGAACCAAGAGTTGCTTTCATACAGCTGTATCATTTCCCTAATCGGTTTGTGTTTCAATTTGTTTGCAAACCTCAGGATCGTATTCCCAGCTACTTTCATCTTTTGTGATCTCTGATTAAGCAAACTATCCCAGGACCTATTTGTATCAATCAGAAGGCCTAAATAATTAAAAGTGGATACCTTTTCTATTGGGGTTCCTCCAATATTAAAGTGCTTAGTATTGTTGCTTTTGGGGCCACATGTCATTGTTAAGGACTTCTGGTGATTTACCTAAAGATTTAAGTTATTCATAAAATTGTTAAAGCCATTTAATAAACTTTGTAAACCATTTGAAGTTAGCCCCACGTACGTATGATACAAAAAGTTCAACTATTTCCCGATATTAAGGGGGGCTAACAATTGATCCATTCCATAGCAATACACCTTCTTGTCACTGCTATCACACTAACTGTAAACTAAACAAGATGTAGTGATAATTCACCATCTCAGCCCAAATTACTGGTCTTACCAGTTAGAATCACATTCTATCTTGTTAGATCCAAAATTTCACTTGCTACTTTGTTCCAGAGGTCTGTTAGAGTCCTACACTGTCCAAACGTGCACCTCATCTGCTACCTTTGCTTGATATTAAGGGCATTTAGAACTTCTCAACAGATTTATACAATTTCAATGATGTGCATTAGATCATATTAAGTATTTTAAAGTGTTGTAAATTGAGAGTAGATGATCTAAACATATCACGTCCCAATGTTCACTCTTTTGTGGTATCAGAGCTACTGATCTCCTGGCCCATCATAATGGTCCACTTAAAAGGCATTTTTCCAGGTCCTCACCAAAATAAATACTAAATATTTTATAAAAGTCCTGGATTTATTGTCATGTTGGTCAGAAAAGAATAAAGTAAGCAATCCATTTGAATCTGAGATAATGCTTGACAGATAATTCAAAAAGAAGTCACATACCTGAAGATATTTACAAAAATTCTGGTTTTGAGATATGAAAGACGTTCTGTAGTTAAGTAAATGAGCGGAGAATGCAATATGAAATAACTGCTCAACTGTGAAGGCCTAATTTAGCAAACTTCCTTAAGATTTTATCACCGAATATATTCAGGAGAAGGAGATTTTCAAATAGAGGTGAATATCTATTAATTGATTTAATCCCATGTAAATCAACCCATCTGTCCCAGATATTTATAACACAATTCATGCTTTTAAACTGTACTCTTTTATAATAATTTGCATTGCTTTGAGCTGACCAGAAATTCTTTCTAAGAGCTCTATTATGAGTCTAGCGGTCCATGGACCAGCAGACTTGCGAGGACGCAGTGGTGGTGGTCTCCTGACCGCCCCATTATGACCAGAGCGGTCTGGCTGCTCTGGGACCACCGCAACTGAGAGGGATCTGAGATCCCTGGCAGTGGATCGGCGGTATTGAGGCCACAATATGCTTGGTGGGGCCGCTGTGGTCCCACCAAGCATAATATGAGTTTCCTCACGGCCACACTTTTCAATGGTGGTGTGACTGCCATGAAAAGTGTGGCCGTGAGGAAACAAAGGGGGCCCCACAGGGCCCTTTTATATCTCACCCTATGTGGATGCACACAGGGAGGCACAACATGCACCCCCCGTGTGCATGCACAACATTACCTGCACGGCATGGACTGCAGCAGTCCATGCCGTGCAGGTACTGCCTTTGACATTCCCATTGGGGTGCCTATTTTATAGGCACCGCCCTGTGAACGCCAAAGAACCGACCGCCAGACATAAGAAAACTCCTAATTTGGTGGGCGGTTTGTACATGGGTTTGGCAGTGCGGGAGCGGGGTGCTCCCGCATTGCCAAACTCATAATGAGGCCCTAAAGGTTTTTCCCAGTCCCATTAGGAGCATTGTTGCGTATTAACCATTTTCTTTGAAACAACAATTTGATATTCATTGTGTGATTACCACCCAGGAATATAACTAGAAGTCCGGTAAGGCTAGACCACCCCTCTCCACTAGTAATTTAATAACACAGATAGCTCCTCTATAACCCCAGATAAAGCTGTTTCCTGCTGCTTTGAATCACCAAAAGTGTATGTTGGGAATATGTAATGGGATTGATCAGAGTAAATATAGGAATTTAGGTAAAATATTATTTTTGTTAATATTACAGAGTCCCATTATGGTGTAGGCAATTGATTACAGTTTCTAAAATGTCCACAGCAGTTTTCAAGTAACACTTCAAAATTGATTTTGATGATTTGGGTGGAATTACAGCCGATCTTAATATCAAGTTAAGAAGTAAACAAGGCTCTAACTATAGTGCAAATTCTAAGGTGGGTAAGGGGCATCCCTGTCTCGTGCCCTGTGTGATAATGCATGTTTTCGTTTTTTTCCCCATTATGACCACACCGACTAAGGATTTTACATACAATGCCTGATCTCTACGAGGCAGTTTATCCCCAAAACCCATTTTGTACAGAAGTACCTATAAGTATTGTCATGACACACACTTGGAAGCTTCTCTGAGACTAGCAGAATCATCCATGCATTCCTATTCTTGAAGTTGTGCGGTATCAAAATGGTAATAGTATTATTTATGTGTACAGCATTGTCTCAACACGATAAAGCCACGTAGTTCTGAATTCACTAGGAGCTATGATTTTTGCATATATTTTTGCTTCTACGTTTAATAAGGATATCAGGGCATACCCTTTTTAAGAAAAATGGCTATATTTTTGTTACATGACTTAGGGACTCCAACTTCCTTATCAATTTCTTGCATTGACAATAATAGTATCAGGGTTATCTCTGTAGAGGAGTCTTCATTAATTTCTAGGCAGATTGGGCCTGTTCCAGCTGCCATCGGAAATTGAGGAAATATTCTGTATAATGTCAGAAAGTGTGATTACCATTTCTAGCCTCTCTGTATCTATCTGAAGTAACTGAGATAGGCCAATTTCACTGGCCTAGTCATGCATTCAATACATACATACATCTGCGCTTAGATCAATCAGTGCCATACAATTGTTTTTTTAAATTCTTGAAATATCTGTAAGATTTCAAGGGTATTTTTAAGTGCATTACCATTTGTATTAATCCTATTGGCACTACTGTCCTCTTTTTGTGCTTGTATGCTAAAACTCATCCAAATCACTCCCCATATTCTATTGCCTATCCTTTAATGAGTAAGAAGGCGTAAGTGTCTTTTGCCATCAGATTACAATTCATTTTCAGCCTTAAATCAAAAAGCTGTATTTCTTTTTTAAACCATCTCTATTGAGATTTTATTGTATGCAGTACAGCGGGCATGGTAATCCATGCATACATTGCAACATCATTGTTACTGGTGTTATTAAACAAATTCCCATAATTACAAACGTATGCGTGATGGCTTGGTAGTATAGGTGCTAGTAACGCAACACACAGTTCAAACTGTGCGCCTAACCAAACACTTTCCATAATATGACATACAGTGCGTAATCATAAAGTGTAGACTGCCACTTAATTTCTTTGTGGCGTGGAGGTCCTGGCTCTAATGTAAGATATGCGGTATAAAGCACGTCGTCTTTCGAAAAAGCTGTCTATATAGTTCAGTGTTGCAACCATCTCTGTTTTTAGTAGACATGGCAAGCATTATTTTGAAGAAACGTAATTGCATAAAACCATTTTTAAGTGGCTCCTGATGAGCTTTTTTACCAGATGTCACATACTGTATGGTCAGTCCTTGAATATAGGCTTACATTGTATAACAAACTATGAATATTGGTGCACCATGTGTTAATATTAAGCCCATACATATAATATATGACTGATCTTTAGACTTATTGCTATTCCTATCTACATTAACACAGATAAGTAATGGACTGGGATCGGATATTATCAACGGAGGATCTTAATAGTGGCATATTGCACTAGATAGGATGTTACAAATACCATGTCTATTCTAGAGTAATGGTGGGGAAAAATGTGAAGCCACTCTTTTCACCTCTACCCCATCACCCTAAGTCTCTTAGGCCATGAACATGCATAAGTTGCATTAGGGAACTGCATACTTTTGTCAGTCTAAGGGTTTAAAAGGAGTTAATTGAGTCTATTTTATTGTCCATGACACACTTAAAACTACCCAATATGATCAATTTTCCAGACCATCCTGCTAATGCAATCTAAAGTTTATGAAATAACTGTAAAATATCTGTATTTGAGCCATATATTGCACACAGCACAAATATCTGGAGCTTAATCTTGATTTGCACAACAACCCATTGTTCATCCTTATCCTCTAAGTGTTTGGCCAAGCATGGGCTACCTCTCTTTTTGCTAAGGATAGCTCTGTCACATATATAAACCTGCGGGGTGCTGCACGCTAATACCTCAAATCTCATCTGTTTGAATAGCTGCCTATCCGTGTGGGAGATAGTGGTTTTGAGCATACATATAACCTTCACATTATATGGGGTTGTTAATGCTGATACCAGTCTGCATTTATGGGAATTATTCACACCTCTTGCATTGCAACACTATATTTTACAATGTTCAGAACCCATTATCCCTTTGAAGAAACATATTCATATTCCTTGTTCTGACTAAACAGTCTCTGAACCTTCAACATATTCCATAACCATTCCCACCACACTAGAGTGAATTCAGTCCCCCAAAGGGGAACCATTCCCACCATTGCAGTCATGTTTGACAGTATTAGAGGGTGCTACATCACTACCCTCCAGCAGGAAAAGAAGAATATATGAAGGACCCATTGAATTGGTTATTCATAGTTAATCATAGTCAATACCATTGAAGACTATTTGTCCAGTATATCAGAGCTTTAGCATTAGCATATGCAACATTGAGTTGTTTCTTGTTTCACATTTTCCTGTCTTGCCCCCTTATTCCACATCACTCAGGGTATTGCATGCATTAACACCAGTACAAATTGTTGTACGTTTCTTACTTTGAGTTTAGGGTAAATATGCACTTGGAAACTTAGATACTCTTGACCATCATGATATGAGATCTTTAGCTTTCACATATGTATGTCTTTCTATACCTCACTGCCTACAGCCTGGCAAATTCCTGCAAATATACCTGAGCACCCAGCTCATGCATTGGAGTGACACATTTGCGAAGTTTCCATTGACGTTCAACTGTGCTATGGCACAAATCTGATAGAACAAAGAATTTAACACTACCATATGATACTGGGGCTAAGAGCTTAGCTCCGGTATAACTATCCTGGTGTAGGATAAAGTTTCAACCATATTTAAGGCTAGGAGGAGGATATTGGGAGTTTTTTGCTTGATTAGCCTTCTGTTGTAAGGGAAACAGAGGTGTTTGTTGAATATGAGAATCACAGATAAACAGGCCAGGAAATGCCTTTCGAAAGAGGCCTACTATAGAGGTTTACAGATCTTTCCCTTCACTACCCTCTTTGATTCCAAGGATGCACAAGTTATTCTGCCATTGCCGATTTTCCATGTCTTCCGTATTCACCTTCATAACCTCCATATTCTGACCTTGCTCCTCGATATATTCCTGCATCCTAGTAACAGCCTCTTCGTTTTCAGCTGTTCTCTGTTCCTACTCCTTATTATTCTCAGCAATAGGGCCAATATTGTCAGCAATAAAGAGCAGAGGCTTTGCCAGCAATCTGTGATTGCATTCTGAGGTATCTGATTAGATATCCAACTTTCAATTTTCTGGTGAACATGTTAGCAATGTTTGCTTATTCCATAAGTGGCTATCTTCACATTCACTTGGTGTCATCTTCCATCTGATTGCTGGGGTAAAATGTCGCTTTTCCTTGTTTCAAATCTCTACTTCCTAATCATGCCCAAACTGTTCATCTGAACGTTTTTCTGTTAAGGCATATTATGCTGAAGTCTAATTTGCTTTTATGTTAAGGCATGTTATGGTGAAGGCTAATTAGCAGAGCAGTCTTTTGTGCTTCCCATATTAATAGAATTGGTAGAATTCACATCTTAACTGGGTCTCTCCAATTATTTCTGGGACCTTTATTCCATACTGCAGCTTGACTAATTAATAAAATAAGGTGGAATGAAAAGAATACTTTTTTCATCACCTGGGATCCTCACTTGCTGCCATTTAACAATAGAGTTGATTTTAAGGGTTGCTGATAGGGCGGTTTGCCTTAATATAACATCTAATATGAGTCAGAATTTAAAAATCTCAAATCTTCCGGGTTCAATATTACCTTCATACCTATCACTCATGTCTTTCTGAGAACAGTCTGGCAAAAAATAAATTTTGCAATCAGACTATTACACTTTAAAATACACATATTTAGAACAGTCTTCCTCTGGCTGTGCTGTTTGATGGATTGTGTATTTATATTTGGGGGCTGAGAGTATTGTGAAGGCTGTATATTTGCTCTTAGGTTGATATCTGCATTTTTTTATTTTTTTATTTTTGTTTTAACTTTTTATTTACTTTGAACCATTATGTTGCCCGAAATAATTTAAGTTGCATTATATTAAATCAAATGGAGAAATACATGGAGAACTTGTTAAATGCTGGCTGCTATTGACAGAAGTGCCTCATTTTAGGTGGGACAGGATCCACCAAGGAGGGCCCAACGACATTCCTAATCATGTGTAGGAGGGTATTCATCCTCGTACTAATTCTTAAGTCTATAAAGTTAAACCTGGGACTGTCTGAGAGCATTGAGATCTGAGATTTTGGACCCAAGTGCACATAGGTGATAAACAGATTTGCATTAGCACACCTTTGCACATGAAGTTGCTATTTTATAAATAAGGGTAAACCTATGACTCAGTGACATCCTTGCCGTTATATTTAGTTTGCCTTTAAATTCTTAGTAGAGGAACCTTACTGTTACACCATATTTTTTGTCAGCATGTTCTTGATTTGCTGCCTTATTTCCTAAACGCATCATATAATAAAATGCTGCCTCTTTGTTCGGTCGAGAATTGCACCTGTAGGCACTAATAGTTTGCTGTTCGGGAGAACAGGATAACACGCCTATATATTGTATTGGGCTACCAATAATTATTTTCTGCTAGTAGTTGCTGGTAAAGTGCACCGACACACATTTTGGAGGTACCTAGGCTGTTGTTTCATAATCAGGCATAAACAAGAGTAAAGAAAAGGGAGAATGTGAAAACGAAGAAAAACAGTGGCAAAGGGAGAAAGTAGTGATGAGAAATACAGTGGCGGCTCGCTGAGGGAGTGGTAGGGGCGGTGCGGGCGGGGCGGGGTAGGGGCAGGGTGGGGGGGGTAGTGGACTCAGACTTACGACGGACAGAACTCCCTCTGAGTTCTGTCCATCGTATGTCGGAGTTCATTACCCCCCCACCCTGCCCCTTCCCTGCCCCACCGCCCCGCACCACTCCCTTGGCGAGCCGCCACTGGAGAAATACCCTGCAAAAGTGAGATTAAGATATGGTGGTGGAAGAAGCAGGTGTGAGGTGGAATCAACACTTGTTAATGGAAACCCCAGCATTCGGCAGTTTTGGCATGCTCCTTTTGGTCCCTGCTAATTATATATATATTTTTTTACAAAGCAAACACTGGCAGGATCACAAAGAGATCAGCGCTGATAATGTTTTATGCATGAAAACCATGCATCGTATATCTGCATGTATTCCAGTCCAAAGCCTCCAAATAGTCAGGAATAAGTAGCATTTAAACTATCTTAAAGTTTTTGTTTCACTATTTCTTACTTCATCTGTGCAGTGTTGTACAATGTTGCTATTCTTTTTCTAAGTGTTTTCAACTTGCAAGATTTTTTTCTAAAATACAGTTTATTTGTTTTTAATTACATGTATCTGCATTGCACACGAGATGAAAGGACACGAAGGTCAAAATGTTGCTGAGCAAAAATGCTTTGCTGTAAACAACATCACAGTATATATATTTTGTTATATTTTTGTTTACAAACCACTTACTTTTCTGTATATTTTTGGGATTTTTAGATTTTCAGATAGATATATTTTCTTATTTTTTTTTTACTTGATTGGATAACACACATTCACATCAGTGTGATGCTTTCCCGTTTCTTTCTTTGAATCGCAACAGCATTTGTGACATCACATTTTTTTTTAATGCAAACTGGAAAGGTGTTAAAGAAAGTTTTATGGAGAGGGAAACTGTGTGGGGGGTTTTCTCTGATAACAGTTTTAGAAAATGTTGTCGCAAATAATGCATTATAAAGGACATTGGTCAAAACTGAAAAACATCTATTAGCAATTCAGGAGGGTTGTTTAAAATTCTCCTTCCAGGTTTCTTAGAAAATTACTACTGGCAAATGTGGCACTTTAAAACACTTTGGACCAGAAACATTAGCCTAAACTATATAATGGGAACATTAATGTCAAGTGATTCCTTATAAAGCAACATGAGCCAATGAGATTGATTGGCTAAAGGAGTTTATAATTTAAATAGAATTTTACAGGAGATACGGGGCTCTCGTCCGCGAAATTGCTAGAAAATATTATGGCAAATTACATATTATAGAACATATTTGGACACAACTAGTCAAACTCGATATCTTTTAGGCGCATACAGTTAAGCATGAGACTTGCTTATTTACAGTAAACAGAGAACACATTGGTATGTACAGAGCACTTGAAGCAAAGTGGAACATGTATTATTTTGTGAGAACAAAGATGTTTTGGAAAATATATCCAACTGATTTGGTGCTTGAAGCTGCACCCAACATTTTTTTAAACTAAATTATATTGGTCCATGAAGGCTTAGTCCATGAAGGCACATTGCATTTTCTCAAATGTAAAGTGTTATTTAAGGTGACATAAACCATGAGCTATCCAGGTGTTGGCAGAGAGCAGAGCGCGATGAAAAGCTCAGCCTAAAAGGAGAAACTTTTCAACTCGTTCCTAAACGCTACAGATTATCCACAATTCTTATCTCTAAATGGAGCTTATTCCAATATTTGCTTCTCAAAGCGTTTTTCCTCCTACATCTTTTCTTCTAAATTCCATCATTTCCAGCCATCCCTAAACATGAAGCTCTCATGACGGGAAAAAAGAAAATATACGCTATTGAAAAAAAGATGCGCTGGGGGTCGCAATAAAATGCCTTAGTCGCACTTTAGTAAGCCCAGGCACAGCTTATAAAGCAGGCTTGCTGCATCAACCATTATTTTGCGGAGCTGACGAGCTCACAGCCCTGAAGTCATCAGCTCGGCCAAATTATTGCCTCTGGGTCTATGCTCCACTCATTGATAACAGGCTGTAGCTACGTGCTTCACGTCAATCAGGGTCTGGAGCCACCCCACCCTTTCACACTTCATCACAGGGTGGGGTGGGGTCAGCAAGCCTCACTGAACTCTACCTCACCTTGTGAAAAGTTGTGAAAGGGTGGGGCTTGAGGCTGCAGGTGGCAAGCTGAGGATAGCAATCCGGCACGGTAATCGTGGCAGGGAAGGGGCAGGGTGGAGAGGGGGGAAGTCGACCAACCGCGCTTACCTGTGCCAGCCGCTGCTGCATCTGTGCTGTTTATCATCATGAATTCTGATGTCACTCTGTGCAGATTCCAGTGTTCAACTTCCCATGCTGCACAGCATTCAGGGGCTTATTTACAAGCCCCTTGTGCTGCTGTGCATCACTTTTAATATGGGAAAAAGTGACGTGAAGGCGGCGCAAGGGAGCTTGTAGATAAGCCCCTTAGAGTGCTCTATCCTGGCAGGCGCTTTAGAGACGAGTACAATGTAAAGCTTTGCGAGGCAGCTGAGCTTTCAGTCGTGTACTGTGCCAGTCGACGGATTGCTAGCCCAAAGAAGAACAAAAGTGCTGGTATTTTTTTAAGTGATATGTGAGGAGGCAAACACCTCTCCTGCCAGCCTGACTCTAGACAAGATTATCAAAAGATGGGCTCTGTGCTTCGCCCAGATCAGCATGCCCAGGCCCCATTTCCGCATTCCAATTTTAGCTTATAGCAGCGGTTCTTAATCTGTGGTTAGTGGACCACTGGGGTCTGCTCAGGAGGTCCTCAACTGTGTAGAAAATCAAATAATATTAGCAAATTAATTATACATGAAAAGCAAAATTTCGAATTGACATGCTCTGTAAAGGAATTTGAATTTGTAGGCTAAATATTAAGTTGGTATCCTTTCTTGATTTGTAGGACAGTGCAACTCTTGTATTGCCGACAGGGATCCTCAATTGAGGCACAGGTGCTGGTCCACAAAAAGAGAGCATGCATTAGGAACAAAAAAGATGAACTGATATGCAGTAGCGGCCCGTGGAGGGAGTTCCGTGGGGCGGTGGGGGAGGGGCAGGGTGGGGGGTAGTAAACACTGGAATATGCATGAACGGAGGTAATCGTTGCGCACGCAACGAAATTCGTTTTATTTATTTAATTGTTTACTTACCTCCGTTCATCCATATTCCGGTGTTTACTACCCCCACACTGCCCCTCCCCCGCCCCGCCTCACCGCCCACGGAACTCCATCCATGGGCCGCTACGGCTGATATGCTAGAATCTACCATACTACTTTGGATTTAAGACATAAAACTGCATTTTGAAAAGCTCCAATCTCCCCATTAAAAGTTTGAATTTTGCATATTTGTTGTTTGTGAATTAAATACATTCTTTCATAATTTGTGAATTTATTTGACGCATGTGTGTCTTTATTTTTTGTATTACTCTGAGGTTCAAATCATAGAGATTGGATAGGGTAGTAGTCATTACGTGGGGTTCACAGAAGTCAAAAGTTTAAGAACCGCTTGCTTAAGAATTGATTTCCTTCTGCTGAGCTGACATGTTTAATAGCTATGTGTGTTTTAATTATGACATTTTTATGGATCTTTCAGCACATCTCTCTTCAGAGTCATAGACACACAAGATACAACATGTAAAACATCAACTGGACAAAAATGTTCCCTTAAAGTGCTGTTTTAAAAGGGCCAATACATGCTTTTATCCTGTTCCTCTGCAAAGAAGAATGTGCTTGTGGATCCATGCAGTGAACCAGAAAAAAGCACATGTAGCCCCAGGTCTCTTCTCTTCCACTTATTAAAATTAATGTTTTTAATTTGCACTGTTAAAAAGCTATAAAAAAATTAGCCTGTATACTTGTAGGCCCAAGGGCGTAGATGTAAATTTTGCAACAAGTGAGAAGGCTCTGTTGCACAGGGCTGATATAGGCCTACTGAAACTGAACTGTGGCTGTAGTTTACTGATGTATGTGGGCCCAAGGCCCATGATGCTGCACCGCCTGGTAGGCCTAGCCTCCCTATTCACACAGGCTGCAGGTCGCACATGTATCTTTTGTCAAGCTGCTCACAATTATTCGAAATGAGACTGTTGAACATTCTCTTTTCAGTCATGTTCTGAGCCGTTGTCGTTTAAAATGTTCTAGGCATTATTTAAGGTACTATCAGTCTCCAACTGGATTTTAGTGGTGAAAGGTCTGTTTGGAGTAACCAAAGTTAGACTAGCTAAGAATATAATGACAACTTGAAAAAATAGTGCTAGTCAAAGCATGTTTTAATATAAGTTTACTGTGATGGTATAATTTGGAGAACTGTAGTCCAGGGCCTCTCCTCCATTTATAAAAATAAATTTTGTTTAGTACACAACATTATTTACCCAATGGCCTCTCACAGGCAGTGCTAAGTGTGTGCTAGTGGTTGCATCAGTCGACACTGGGACTAATTTTTTTATTTTCAAGCTATAGCTCAGAATAAGAGACTCAATACAGAAAAGGGCGAAAGGAGGACGAGAAGGGACAAAGAGAAAAAGCACTGATGAAAATGAAACATTAGGCATGTGATAATGTTTCTTGGAAAACCAGGAATTTATCTGAATATTGTAAGAGTGTTCCACTTGAAATGCCTCTGGAAACTATTGTTTTTGGTCATTAAATTTAAAAACAATTACTATGGAAAATGCACCCATATATCCCCCTTTTTTAACAATTATCAGTTGGGGAGAATCCGCCCTCCAAGACAATTTTCTGTACTAAGTCGCTAATGGAAAATTCACAGTTTCATTTTATTCACCACTACTATCAAACTTCCCCAGTCATCATTACCTGCCAACAACTAATTGTCCTAAAATATTTGTTGAGGCACTAACAAACAGTGTAGCAATAATATAAAAACTAACCCACACTAACTTGGGTTCTGGTGCCATTAACATCAAACCCAAAAGGCTTGGGTTTTCCCAGTTGGTGGATACAAAATGCAAATGTCTTGATGAATAATTATTGTGATCTTGCTTGTATAATTACCAAATGTCTTCCTGGAGGGTCTTTACTCCAGAGGAAAGGCCAATGTCTTCACCATCCAGCTTCCAAGGCTTATGAGTCTCGGCCATGATTTTCAGAGGCAGCTTGGAGGCCATCAGGGACAGCATAGTCTTGTCAGTCTTGCTTGCAGTGAGGGCAAGTGAACTCTTCACCATCTACTCTTTGATCTCATTAACAGCCCCTGACAGAAGAACTAAATTCAAAGAAAAGTCCCCATTAAGGGGAAGCACCAGCTGAGTGTCATTCGTTGTCATCACTGCTAAAATATTGCTGGGAATATTTCACACGTGATGTACTAGGGATCTGATTGACATTAATGGAATAAAAGAGTATTTCTTCATTTAGAACATGATTTTGGTAAGGTTCCAAATACCCTACTTCGTTCATCTTCAACCCAGCTACCATTAGTAATTTCTTCAAATTTTGAAGATTAGAAAAATCAACCTGAATGATATAAGATGTTGCTTCATAAATGAGAAAAGGAAGTACTATCTTCGAGATCTAAAGTTGAGGCATGCCAGCAACATGGGTTGCTTAGATTAGCATTTATTGCTGATGACTATTGTGATTTACCTGTCACATGTTCAAATTCTGACAGTGCCACTCAACTTTTCAACTTTCTTAGGTTAATACATTTCCTACAGTTAGGGTGAATCGAAGTTACATCCTTAGTGATTGACAATAACTGTAATTTTATGTGTGAAATAAAAACGTGCAGTTCTTTTTATTATAATTGATTATTCAAGAGCTCAGCATGTTCCGCTTGATCCACGGTTGTGCAGGGAATACATGTGATGTTCTATGAGTACCTCAAACATTATTCCTCACATGCTTCACAATAAGGACAAAGTAATTTAACCTGTGTCAACAGGAAGTAGTGAGGCAGTGAATTTCTTTAGGGATCTAGATAAAGTTGCCCCATTCTTTATGTTAGAGATTCTAGCTGCTTGGATTTGTGTCTTTGTAGCTTTATGAAATCTTTCTTGGGTGCACTGGTGTGAATTACAGCGGTATTGGTGAGGGAGAACCAAGTCCTTGGTAAGTTCATGCCTGAGCTGAGGTGGAGGAGAAATTCTTCTCAGCATCATTAGCTGGCAATTGCTAACATTGATGAGTGCTGAGATTTGATGGGTGTCGTAGAGACAACTGTTGAACCAAAGACCATGATATTGTACTACTTGAGCTGGGAATAGCCAATAAACGTCCTGCTCTAGTGAAATCCATTCCATGAATTTCAGTTTTTCACCCATTCAAATGATGTGGGCTCAACTTTACATTGCAGTTTATATGGTTATGTGTTGCAAACTGGGGGAAGATGCCCCTTTTTGCTTGGTCACCACCATTTTTACTGAATTACATTGCTTGTTTTTAGACTCTACACACTGCAGAACTGCTGTCCAGTGTCCAGTGTATGTGCTCTGAAAATTGGCTAATCCCTAATTTACACAGCTAACTCTCCTATAAGGCCATAATATATGGTGTAGCATCTACACCCATTGCATGGAAAATTAAATGCCATCTGTGCACTGCAGCACTTATTGTGTGACAAGGAAAACATTGCTTCAGGCCTACCAATGTAGCCTACGCAAACAAATGATGGACGGAATGCTGAATAAATCATACATTCACCCCCAGTCAAGAGATCTGGGTTAAATCCATCGTTTTTCTGCTCACCGTGCCACCCCAGTTTAGACCCAGCCATATGCAAATCAGTCTTGACCCTGTGCCTCATGGGAACAGTCCAGACCGAACTGCCAAGCCAGGTCCTCCCTGGACCGGAAACAAGCATCCTGGGACCGGTTTCTGGGTATTACCCTTCATCAGCCAGGCTAGCTTGAATCCAGTGGCACAGTGAGCAAGGAACCCACGGCTGGGCATACCCATCCCACTTAGGGTGAAAAGTGCTACACAAACAAATGGACGGAATGCAGAATAAATCATACATTCAACCCCAGTCAAGAGATCAGGGTTAAATCCATCGTTTTTCTGCTCACCATGCCACCCCAGATTAGACCCAGCCATATGCAAATCAGTCTTGACCCTGTGCCTCATTGGAACAGTCCAGACCGAACTGCCAAGACAGGTCCTCCCTGGACTGGAAACAAGCATCCTGGGACCGGTTTCTGGGTATTACCCTTCATTAGCCAGGCTAGCTTGAATCCAGTGGCACAGTGAGCAAGGGACCCACGTCTGGGCATACCTATCCCACTTAGGGTTAAAAGTGCTACGCTAACAAATGATAGACGGAATGTTGAATAAATCATACATTCACCCCCAGTCAAGAGATCTGGGTTAAATCCATCATTTTTCTGCTCACCATGCCACCCCAGTTTAGACCCAGCCATATGCAAATCAGTCATGACCCTGTGCCTCATGGGAACAGTCCAGACCGAACTGCCAAGCCAGGTCCTCCCTGGACCGGAATCAAGCATCCTGGGACCGGTTTCTGGGTATTACCCTTCATCAGCCAGGCTAGCTTGAATCCAGTGGCACAGTGAGCAAGGGACCCACGTCTGGGCATACCCATCCCACTTAGGGTGAAAAGTGCTACGCAAACAAATGATGGACGGAATGCTGAATAAATCATACATTCACCCCCAGTCAAGAGATCTGGGCTAAATCCATAGTTTTTCTGCTCACCATGCCACCCCAGTTTAGATCCAGCCATACGCAAATCAGTCTTGACCCTGTGCCTCATGGGAACAGTCCAGACTGAACTGCCAAGCCAGGTCCACCCTGGACCGGAAACAAGCATCCTGGGAACGGTTTCTGGGTATTACCCTTCATAAGCCAGGCTAGCTTGAGTCCGGTGTCACAGTGAGCAAGGGACCCATGTCTTGGCATACCCATCCCACTTAGGGTGAAAAGTGCTACGCAAACAAATGATGTACGGAATGCTGAATAAATCCTACATTCACCCCCAGTCAAGAGATCTGGGTTAAATCCATCGTTTTTCTGCTCACCATGCCACCCCAGTTTAGACCCAGCCATATGCAAATCAGTCTTGACCCTGTGCCTCATGGGAACAGTCCAGACCGAACTGCCAAGCCAGGTCCTCCCTGGACCGGAAACAAGCATCCTGGGACCAGTTTCTGGGTATTACCCTTCATCAGCCAGGCTAGCTTGAATCCAGTGGCACAGTGAGCAAGGGACCCACGTCTGGTCACACACATCCCACTTAGGGTGAAAAGTGCTACGCAAACAAATGATGGACGGAATGCTGAATAAATCATACATTCACCCCCAGTCAAGAGATCTGGGTTAAATCCATCATTTTTCTGCTCACCATTCCACCCCAGTTTAGACTCAGCCATATGCAAATCAGTCTTGACCCTGTGCCTCATGGGAACAGTCCAGACCGAACTGCCAAGCCAGGTCCTCCCTGGACCGGAAACAAGCATCCTGGGACCAGTTTCTGGGTATTACCCTTCATCAGCCAGGCTAGCTTGAATCCAGTGGCACAGTGAGCAAGGAACCCACGTCTGGGTATACCCATCCCACTTAGGGTGAAAAGTGCTACACAAACAAATGATGGACAGAATGCTGAATAAATCATACATTCACCCCCAGTCAAGAGATCTGGGTTAAATCCATCGTTTTTCTGCTCACCATGCCACTCCAGTTTAGACCCAGCCATTTGCAAATCAGTCTTGACCCTGTGCCTCATGGGAACAGTCCAGACCGAACTGCCAAGCCAGGTCCTCCATGGACCGGAAACAAGGATCATGGGACCGGTTTCTGGGTATTATCCTTCATCAGCCAGGCTAGCTTGAATCCAGTGGCACAGTGAGCAAGGGACCCACGTCTGGGCATACCCATCCCACTTAGGGTGAAAAGTGCTACGCAAACAAATGATGGACGGAATGCTGAATAAATCATACATTCACCCCCAGTCAAGAGATCTGGGTTAAATCCATTGTTTTTCTACTCACCATGCCAACCCAGTTTAGACCCAGCCATATGCAAATCAGTCTTGACCCTGTGCCTCATGGGAACAGTCCAGACCGAACAGCCAAGCCAGGTCCTCCCTGGACCGGAAACAAGCATCCTGGGACCGGTTTCTGGGGTGAATGTATGACATTGTTCTGCATTCTGTCCATCAATTGTTCTTTTTGCGTTTGTCACCCGGAGTGGGACGGGTATGCCCAGACGTGGGTCCCGTGCTCTCCATGCCACTGGAGTCAAGCTATCCTGGCTGATGAGGGCTGAAAGCCCGAAA
Source organism: Calotriton arnoldi (assembly GCA_963921515.1). Classification (NCBI taxonomy): domain Eukaryota; kingdom Metazoa; phylum Chordata; class Amphibia; order Caudata; family Salamandridae; genus Calotriton; species Calotriton arnoldi. Next base: position 127,880 of record CAWUFW010020856.1, read on the forward strand.
CCGGTCCTAGAATGCTTGTTTCCAGTCCAGGGAGGACCTGGCCTGGCAGTTCGGGCTGGACTGTTCCCATTGGGTGCAGGGTCAAGACTGATTTGCATATGGCTGGGTCCAAACTGGAATGGCATGGTGAGCAAAAAATCGATGGATTTAGGCCCAGATCTCTGTACTGGGGTTAATGTATGACATTGTTCTGCATTCTGTCCATCAATTGTTCTTTTTGCATTTGTCACCCCGAGTGGGACGGGTATGCCCAGTCGTGGGTCCCGTGCTCTCCATGCCACTGGAGTCAAGCTATCCTGGCTGATGAGGACTGAAAGCCCGAAACAGGTCCTAGGATGCTTGTTTCCAGTCCAGGGAGGACCTGCCCTGGCAGTTCGGGCTGGACTGTTCCCATTGGGCGCAGGGTCAAGACTGATTTGCATATGGCTGGGTCCAAACTGGAATGGCATGGTGAGCAAAAAAACGATGGATTTAGGCCCAGATCTCTGTACTGGGGTGAATGTAAGACATTGTTCTGCATTCTGTCCAGCAATTGTTCTTTTGCATTTGTCACCCCGAGTGGGACGGGTATGCCCAGACGTGGGTCCCGTGCTCTCCATGCCACTGGAGTCAAGCTATCCTGGCTGATGAGGGCTGAAAGCCCGAAACCGGTCCTAGGATGCTTGTTTCCAGTCCAGGGAGGACCTGGCCTGGCAGTTCGGGCTGGACTGTTCCGTTGGGCGCAGGGTCAAGACTGATTTGCATATGGTTGGGTCCAAACTGGAATGGCATGGTGAGCAAAAACGATGGATTTAGGCTCAGATCTCTGTACTGGGGTGAATGTATGACATTGTTCTGCATTCTGTCCATCAATTGTTCTTTTGCTTTTACCAATGTAGCCTGACTGCTGCAGTTAAAAGCTGCAGTCTGACCTGTAAAACTAACACTTTTAAATGGGAAAAACCACTCTTTTGAAAATTAATAATTTCCCCATAATTAGGCCTTATCACCCATAAGGTAGCGTGCCCAGTATTTCAAGATGTGGCATGTAGGAATTTAATGTTGGTATGCCCCTATAGTGACAAGCCCCCAAAATATATTTTCATAGTGGAAGGCTTTGGCTGTCCAAGGAGGAAAGCTAGAGTGCAGATTAAAATATTAAGCTTGTTAGCACAGGTTAGGGACAAGCTAAAAAAAATGGTCTGAGCACTATTTTCAATGTTTATTAAAAATCAAATTCACTAGTGAAGTTTGATTTATAATATTTATATATACACTCTAATATATTTATATATTTAGGAAAAGTAACTTTTAGAAGCTTTTCTTTTCTATGCATAAAGCTACTAAACGCTAATTTGTATTAGCCTACCAGCAGCTTCCCCTGTCAGTGCTTGACCTTAGCAATGTGTGATAACTACTCCAAAAGCAGAGACAATCCCAAGGCCTGGTGAATGGATGGGGCGGGGGTTAAGTATGTGACACCTATCAGCCCAGGAAAGTAGCTGGGAGGTTTCAGAATTTAAATTCCTTTTTATTCGATTATTAGCAAAAAATCATAAAAGTACATCAATTGCTTAAAAAAACCTAGAAAATAATATTTTAGAGCACTTACAAATGCAATTATATTACAAACCATGGAAAAATACAAACCAATTAAAAATGTAATCTGTTAGAGTAATTTCATAAATAATTATGTAGGCAATATGATATCATATTAGCATTACCATTCGGACTCTGGTCACCGTTTACTATAAATGCCAAAAAAGCTATCAGTTATGATACCTAATAGCAAATTTAAAAAAATCAACAATTATTAAGCAACCTTCAGGCATAGAAAGCATTTGCTGAAAACATGATGCAGATCAAGTCTCTTTAATAGAGGAAATTAAAAATGATGCAAATCCTTTAAAGCTAACTGAGTTGGCATTAACAAAAGAGACAGTCTCGCAGGCTCCACTGTCAACAATTTAATGTATCAAATCCAGCGAATTCTGACCCCACAGGATAGACAGTCTCCTAATATTTCTTTGCTTAGTGAGGCATGCACATTACACCAAATTGAAATCAAGAAAAAGAGAATCTAGTTTAATCTGACTCTTCACATAATGTAGACCTAGCTCTTCATGTATAAAAACATGTGGACTACTCAATGGAAGTCCCAGGAGGCATTGACACAATTAATTTCCCTCTATCTGAAGGCTTCTCATATCACTGTATCCCAAAATTCTTGTACCATATGTTAAAATTGGGACACATTTCCTGTTATAAATTTCTAACAAAAGGGCAATAGGCTAATAACAACAAATTAAACAAAAATCCTACTAATTGTGAGAATTGTTGCTCCTACAAGAGAGACATGAAGCCCATGTACTGGTGGAGTCAAAGGCCACTCCCAGATATGGGAAAGGATGGACTTTCCCAAGTGATTTGCCTTTACAGAAATGGTTTGAGACCTCAAATTGTTAGGGCAACAGGCTTTAGTACAATATATATTTTGAATTAGTTTCAAGGTCCAAATTCTACATAAAGAGGACAAATACATCTATGAGTTTTTAAGCCACTTAGAGTATAGTACAGCAGTACTGCATCGTCTGTATTCAGCAAAGTAAGCACAGGCTTGTTTTTGACAACTGGCATATTCGGCACCTTTGCAATCAGTGTGGCATTATGATTGTTAATATATAACAAGAAAAACATAGGTGTAGGAACACATTGCTGTCGCATGCCATGCGTCAGACTGAGTCGGTTCATCCAAATGAAATTTACTTGATTTAGCTACAGTATATTTGCCTATAATCAAGCATAGGTTTGTACATTGTTCAAGGGTCAGAAAGGCCTCTCTGAATCTATACTGAACCTCAGAAAGGTTATTAGACTCACCTACCCCAGTTCAGATTCAATCCAGAACAATTCTACTAACGATCTTAACCATTAGGTCTAGCAGGGAGATTTTTCGATAACATTGAGGACTCAAGTAGTTACCCATGTCAAGGGCCGGGACAATAACAGTGGTATGCCAAAACTGCAGAAGCCCACTTTTGAAGGCCCAGTTTATTATATTCATAATGAGGGGGACCCAAAGCAAGACTCGCAGCCTACCCTTGATGCCTGGTAGAGTAGGTTTAGAACTACTAACATGACTTTGCCATTTAAACTAATGACAAAATACAAACTTTCCTTTTTATATATTAGAAACCCCAAAGGTAGGCAAATCAAGCCCTACGGCAGGGTGAAGTATATTAAAAAGCAGATATGTGTTTTACGTGTTCTTACAGTAAAACCTCCAAAATTTCAATTTTTGATGTTGAAGGTATCCTTGGTATGGTTCTTACCTTAACTTTTTGCTCTCAACCCTCCTGTTTTGCTGACTTAGGGGTCGATTCCGATTCGGGCGGGAAAAAACACCGACCGACTCGGATCCGGAAATAATACCGACCGACACGTACCTGTGGCGCCCGACACGCCAAGTACGATGCAAGGCGTGCAAAATCCGACCGACACGTACCGAAACCAAGTCGACCGACCGAGCCGCACGGAAAACAGCAATCCGGACGGAAAAACACGCGAATCCAACCGACCGACACGCACCCGGAACAAATCTGACCGAAACGTACACGCGAACTCCAAACCGCAAAGTACGATGCAAGGCGCGAAAACCACGAGCGAGTCGGACGGAGGCCAAGCCGCACGACCGACACGCATACAAAACCGAGCCGAAGTAACACAAAACACCGCGACCGATGCGTACGCAGCATAGAAAACTGCACAAACACAGCGTGAACGAAACGGAGAAGACCGTACGAGACAAATGCAGGGTCCGACTCGGTCACAAGAACGTTTCCAACATACACAGACAGTACAAAGGAAAAATCACCCAAAAAAAGGCCAAACAAGCAATTACCAAGCCAATAAATACTGGGGGTGGGGACAGAGAACAAAGACACACCCACAACTCCACCTATATAAAGGACACAAATCACAACCATGAGCCTTTGCAAATGCCATTCCACTACCAGCACCCAAGAGAAAGCAACCACACACCCACAGCTCATACCTCACACAAGCCACACACCAGCAGCACACCAACAAATACCTACCTCACATACACCCAGCAAAACACACACTCACACACCCTCACCTGCACACCAACACACACATCACTCACCATCACCACCCATCACCATGCCCCCAAGAAGAATCCCAAGTTCCTAGATTGTGAATTGGAAGTCATGGTAGACGAGATCCTCAGGGTAGAGCCACAGTTGTTTGGCACACTGGTCCAACAGACCCCCATCTCCCAGAAAACCAAGATGTGGGAGAGGATCATCAACAGGGTGAACGCACAATCACCATGTCGGCGCACAAAGAGCGACATCCAGAACAGGTGGTATGACGTGCGCAGGAGGGTATGGGACCTGCTGAAGAAAGACTACATCAACAGCCAACACACCGGCAGTGGCCCTCCTGCCAAGCCAATATACCTCAGGCCCTGGGAGGAGAAGGTGCGGGCCATCCTTCCGCCAGTGAGCGTATATGGACTAGAGGACATCCCAGAGCCTGGTGAGTACACAACAAATGTACACAATATACTGCCACAAAACACACACATCACTGTCAAGGGGAGAGTCAAACCATGCACTCATAGCAATTACACAGCAACCAGAACAGAATCATCCCAAAATGTGTATGTCAGTCAGATAAACACAACACATGCCATCAAAAAAGTCACATCCAACTGTGCCAACACATGTACAAACACAACTACAACTACAGCTAGGCAGTGGCACAAATAGAACTAACAAACACATCCAGACATGTAGCCACCACAACAACACCAACACACAGTGAAGACCACTCAAAGGAAGGAATTCTGTGTATGCTGGCCAAGTCACTGTAGCCAATAGCATCATGGGAGTCGCAGTCACACATATTGCCCCCCCACAACTGTCCCATCAACACCACCCTGAACCATGCTCACATCACAGGGAGTGGAGAAGGACTCACAAGATGGCTGACACTGGCTACTGCTGTGGGGAGCACAAGGCCCTGCTGCCAACTGTGCACCAACAAACAGCAGGACACCACTGACTGACATCCTGAGAGACAACTTCCACTCCCTGCAATGCAAGCACGTTCCATGGTGGGATATCTGGCTAGCTGGGTGGGAAGGAGGACTTGCAGCACTGACCATAGTCACAAGCACCTCCCCTCACACACACCCCACCACAAACTCCACAGAACCCACCTGGTAGAATGCAATGCCCCCCATCCTAACACAAGATCCCACAAAGAACCACCACCCTGGGTTATGTTGTGTGAAGCACAGGGCCACTCTTGGGACTTCCAGCCAAACAACTGCCAGGACAACACTCCCAGCCATCCTGTCAGCACAGCCACCCCACCCCACAGGGAAGCAGAGTCAAAAGGAAGGAAGCATGGGCATGCTGGGAAGGGGGAGGAGGCAATAGCATGATGGGAGTCGTAGTCACAGCTCTACATCCCCCACCACATGGCCCAGCAAGCTCACACTCACGCATGCACATCCCACAGAGAGTGGAAAGGCCCATCAAAGATGTCTGACACTGTTGCTGTGTCGTGGGGAGCACAAGGGCATGCTGGGTACTGCACACCAACCAACAGCAGGACACCACTGTCAGCCATCTTGCCATTGCTCTCACACCCACACACACTGAACTCCCCACAAAACCAAGTAAGTATGGGAATGCTGGGAAGTGGGGTGGAGGCAATAGCATGATGGGAGTCATAGTCACAGACATAGCTCACCCCCACAACTGTCCCATCAACACCACCCTGAACCATGCTCACATCACAGGGAGTGGAAAACAACTGACAAGATGGCTGACACTGGCTACTGCTGTGGGGAGCATAAGGCCCTGCTGGCAACTGTGCACCAACAAACAGCAGGACACCACTGACTGACATCCTGAAAGACAACTTCCACTCCCTGCAATGCAAGCACGTTCCATGGTGGGATATCTGGCTGGGTGGGAAGGAGGACTTGCAGCACTGACCATAGTCACAAGCACCTCCCTCACACACACCCCAACACAAACTCCACAGAACCCACCTGGTAGAATGCAATGCCCCCCATCCTAACACAAGATCCCACAAAGAACCACCACCCTGGGTTATGTTGTGTGAAGCACAGGGCCACTCTTGGGACTTCTAGCCAAACAACTGCCAGGACAACACTCCCAGCCATCCTGTCAGCACAGCCAGCCCACCCCACAGGGAAGCAGAGTCAAAAGGAAGGAAGCATGGGCATGCTGGGAAGGGGGGAGGAGGCAATAGTATGATGGGAGTCATAGTCACAGCTCTACATCCCCCACCACATAGCCCAGCAAGCTCACACTCACGCATGCACATCCCACAGAGAGTGGAAAGGCCCATCAAAGATGTCTGACACTGTTGCTGTGTCGTGGGGAGCACAAGGGCATGCTGGGTACTGCACACCAACCAACAGCAGGACACCACTGTCAGCCATCTTGCCATTGCTCTCACACTCACACACACTGAACTCCCCACAAAACCAAGTAAGTATGGGAATGCTGGGAAGTGGGGTGGAGGTAATAGCATGATGGGAGTCGTAGTCACAGACATAGCTCACCCCCACAACTGTCCCATCAACACCACCCTGAACCATGCTCACATCACAGGGAGTGGAGAAGGACTCACAAGATGGCTGACACTGGCTACTGCTGTGGGGAGCACAAGGCCCTGCTGCCAACTGTGCACCAACAAACAGCAGGACACCACTGACTGACATCCTGAGAGACAACTTCCACTCCCTGCAATGCAAGCACGTTCCATGGTGGGATATCTGGCTAGCTGGGTGGGAAGGAGGACTTGCAGCACTGACCATAGTCACAAGCACCTCCCCTCACACACACCCCAACACAAACTCCACAGAACCCACCTGGTAGAATGCAATGCCCCCCATCCTAACACAAGATCCCACAAAGAACCACCACCCTGGGTTATGTTGTGTGAAGCACAGGGCCACTCTTGGGACTTTTAGCCAAACAACTGCCAGGACAACACTCCCAGCCATCCTGTCAGCACAGCCAGCCCACCCCACAGGGAAGCAGAGTCAAAAGGAAGGAAGCATGGGCATGCTGGGAAGGGGGGTGGAGGCAATAGCAGGATGGGAGTCGTAGCCACTGATATTGGTCACCCCCACAACTGTCCCATCAACACCACCCTGAACCATGCTCACATCACAGGGAGTGGAGAAGGACTCACAAGATGGCTGACACTGGCTACTGCTGTGGGGAGCACAAGGCCCTGCTGCCAACTGTGCACCAACAAACAGCAGGACACCACTGACTGACATCCTGAGAGACAACTTCCACTCTCTGCAACGCAAGCACGTTCCATGGTGGGATAACTGACTGGCTGGGTGGGTGGGAAGGAGGGCCGGCTGTCAACCAAACACAACCAATGCAGACCATGTTCACACCCCAAAAATACATAGAAATGCCCAAATAATGCAGGACAATGTGCCACACCAATATCAACCCCTGACTGTGACGACTTAGGACAATGCAATGTACAGGCCCGCACCCAGAGGCACAGTCACAACTGTCATGTGTGTCAACCATTGATGCCTGCAGAAACATAACATACATTGTTTGTGTCTCCCAAAAACAGGTGATGATGGGAACACAGCAGCAGACGCTGAGGAGTCCCAGTCCCAGGCTCAAGAGGATGCGGAGCTCACTGGCGTCGTACAGCTTCTGTCCTCCTCGGACGATGAAGACCAACCTGGCACATCCGGTGCAAGTCAACATGCAGCACCAGCAGGACCACCAGCTGCAGCACCAGCAGGACCACCAGCTGCACCCCTGCACCCACCCCTCCAACGACTGTCACCACAAATACCATCCCTGCCGACATGGACAGAACAAGGAGCAACACCAGCACAGGGACCCTGGACCAACCTGGGGCCATGGACACCACCACCACCACCAACCCCCAAGGTGGACCAGGGTTATCTGTGCGTGCCACTGCACACACTGCACATGTCAGCAGGGGTGGTGGGAGGGGTGGGAGACAGAGGTCGCTGCTTGCAGACGTTGCTGGTGTGCATGATGACCCACAACTGGTACGCATAGCTGATGCGTACCAGTCCAGCACCGGAGACCTCAGCCAGGTAGTGGGGCTCCTCAGAGACATGAAACAGCAGCAGGCTGCCCATCATGCCCGCTTGGACTCCCACATGTCCCACGTGGAGTCACACATGTCCCGCGTGGACTCACACATGTCCCGCGTGGAGTCCAAGTGGGATGCACTGCATGAGATGACGGCGGTGCACAGGGACATTTTACAATGCCTCCGCCAGATGAACAGCAACCAGTCCACACCTCCCTGTGTGCCAACAACATCTGGTGCCGAACAAACTGCAACTGCCACAGGGAGGGAGGATGACTCTGGCGGAGAGTCCCCTGCACCGCAGCAGCCTGTACTTGAGGGGCCCCCCCAAGAAGAGGGGTCGTCCGAGGAGGGAAAAGTGAGAGGCCGATGGCCAAGCGCAACTCCCAGGAAGCCTGAACCTGTTCTGGATGTTCGCCTTTGTGCACAGACTGTTCACCCTGTTGACGGCAACACTACTCCCACACATTGCATGGGGAGTACAAGTTGGACCAATGTGTCAGACAACTGTGGCCCCGATACTGGGGATCCTGTCTACCAGGACTTTCAATTCACCTAGGAACTTCGGATTGCAAGATTTATGTACAGCACTACCCATCCTATGCACTATTAACACAAATGTATCACAATAAACACACTAATACACCATATTTGCCTCTGTCGTGATTCCAACGTGGGTGCTGTTATGGGGATGATGAACTGCAAAATTACACTGTGTATGCGAACTGCAACAGCAAGGACAACACAGGCATGTGAGTAAAGGCAACGTGACACATATGAGGGAGACACACCACCAGGGCTACACAACACATACACACCTAGGCCATCTGACTCATTGCCTACACTGATGTTGCCAGGGAAGACGGTGCAATGCACAGACACCACACCCATTCCCAGTTGTAGTCAAGTAGCCCACAGGTGCAGTAAGCAAATGGCACTCAAATGTGTGACCACAGACAACGCACATCACAAAGTGAAGCACAGGTTTTTTACACAGTTGCAACATGTCGTAACCACTACAGATGCAAGGTAATCCCACCTGTCAGCGGGCACACAGTCAACAACTGTAGACGGAAGGAAGTCCATGGGTGTGGCGCACATCACCTGTAGGGACACAACAGCTACCACCCTGGAAGTGCAATCACGTCGTCGGTGGACACAGTTGACCAAACGAATCTGAAAGTACCCTGTGAAGGACACAAATGACACACAGTCAAAAGCAATGGAGTACAGGACAGAACAGCAAAACTCATGCACAATACATGTTACAAGATACCCACCCAGAACCAAGTTAGCATGTCAACACTGTTGGGGAGTACAGCCCACCTGTTAGCACACATCGCAACACACATCCAGTCAAGTAGCCCATGGACACACTCCAACAGCACCAGAGCACCACCCACACATCATGCCAACTCACATCATTGACATGACACCTCAGGATACTCACATTCAGCTAAAGAAGTTGGTGATGAGCTGTGTGCGGACATCACCATCATCATCATCATCATCATCGTCACTGGCATCGTGGTCCAGGCCAGGATCCTCCACAGGTGGCGGATGTTGGTCATTGTCATCCTGGATGAGAGGCAACTCCTTCCGCACTGCCAGGTTGTGGAGCATGCAGCAGACGATGATAATCTTGCACACTTTCGCAGGGGCATATGGGAGGGACCCTCCGGTCTTGTCCAGGCAGCGGAAGCGGCTCTTCAGGAGACCAAATGTCCGCTCAATCACTCTCCCTGGTCCGACCATGTGCCTCATTGTAGCGCATCTGGGCTGGTGTCACAGGGTTCCTGAGGGGTGTCAGCAACCACGGCATGTTGGGGTATCCCGAGTCACCTACGGACAGACAAGTGCACATTAGCTGACTTGGAAAAGTGGGCGGAATACTACAGATCAGATCACACACAATGGCACAAAGTCAGTACACACCGACAAGCCAGGCACGCTGGTTCTGCATCTGTGCCATCATCCTGGGGATGCGACTACTCCTCATCACAAAGGCATCGTGTGCTGAACCAGGGAAACGGGCACACACGTGTGTGATGGTCATGTCTGCAAGACACACCACCAGTGCATTGACAGAGTGGTAGTGCTTGCGGTTCCTGTATGCCTGCTCCTGGGCCTGTGGTGGTACCAAAGCCACATGTGTCCCATCAATGGAGCCAATGACATGTGGCATCCTCCCCAGGGCATAAAAGTCACTCTTCATGTCAGTGAGTCGTCGCAGTCTAGGGAAATAGATGTACCGGTTCAGGAATAGCAACATTGCCGCCAAAACATCGCGGAGCACACGGCTCAACATGGTCTGTGACATCCCACCAGCAGTCGTCACAGTATGTTGGAAGGTACCAGTGGCAAAGAAGTGTAGGGCTGCCATCACCTTCACCTTGGGGGTCAGCGCTGTAGGATACGGCCGGCCAGGCTGCAAATGTGGGGACAACTGCACTGCCAAATCCTCAATCAGCTGCCTGGTGAAGCGGTACCGTCGGATGCTGTCCCGTTCCACCATCGTTGCC